>VMDO01010798.1:0-69891 GCA_007922755.1 Pedetes capensis
ATTTGTATGTTGAAGCCTTATGTCACAACATCATGCTATTTGGAAGTAAGGCCTTGAGGAGGTGATTAGGTTTACATGAGGTAATGAGGGTGGGGGCCTCATGAAGGGATTAGTGCCTTTATGAGGAAAGAAAGAGAAATTAAAGCTTCATTTTTCTGTCATGTGAGGACTCAGCAAAAAGACATCCATCTGCAACTAGGAAGCGAGCTCTCACTTGAACCCTGATCTTGGACTTATAGTCTCCAGAACTGTGAGAAATAATTGTGTGCTTGTTTGGATTACTTGTCTGACAGAGGATCATGATATCTCTAGTCACCGGAAGTAGTTTCAAAAATTTGAAGTGCATTGGTCCTAAGAGAAGAGGTTTTGATAAAAATAGTAGTTGCTACTTAGCATATACTTAGTACCTGGTGCTATAAGAGGCACTTTTGTACCTTCACTCAATCCTTAGGACAACATCATGGTCATTTAACCTTTTTAACACCTCTGTATACTAAGGATTGAAGCCAGGGATTTGAGCATGCTAGGAGATGACTTTACCACTGAGTTACATCCCTAGCCCTTTTAAACATTTTATTTGAGACAGGGTCTTGCTTTGTAACACAGATGGCATTGAACTCATGATCCTCCTGCCTCAACCTCCCAAGTAGCTGGATTACAGGTGCCTGCCACCATGCTAGGCTTCATTTAATCTTTATTATATTTCATGGCAGGGTGGAGATTATCTCAGTTTGACAGATGTGGGAAGTATGGCTCTGAGAGATTAAAACACTTAAGATCCTATAACTATGTATAAGAGGGGGAATTTGGTTTGTTTGGTTCCCTTGCCTCTGTTCTTTGCTCATCATCATACCTACTGGGTGTAATGAGGAAAGGATTCCCAGAACAGGTGGTATTCAACTATGATGGCTAACCAGTAACTCAGATTTAGGCCTGAGTTGTCTGTTATCTTGTTTTTGTTGTTGGATGCCATGGACTCATGATCCGATTCATAGTGACCCTAAGTAAAACAGAATGAAACACTACCCAATAGTGCGCCATGCCCATGATCTTATGTTTGAGCCCATGGTGCAGCCACTGTGTTTCTTCTCATTTTGAGTTGTGCCACAGCAGCAAAAGGAGGTTCCAAGGGCTTTACTCCATTCCTGTCATTAAGGGAGACTCTAATTTGAGGAGGTAGCTCTTTCCCAGTTGTTTCTCGAATGCCTTCCAACCTGGGTGGCTCATTTTCTGGTGCTGTATTTGATACTGCTTCTCCACTATTCATATGATTTGCAATGACTACTTGTTTCAGGAGTGAGCTGCGAGGTCCTTCTCCCTAGTCTATCTTGGTCTGGAAGCTCAGCTGAAACCTTTCCACTATGAGTGGCCCTGCTGGTATCTGAAACACCGGTGGCATAGCTTTCAGCATCACAGCAACCCACAAGCCCCCACAATATGACAAGTTGATAGACACAAAGCATTTTCATTAAACATACACAATGAAAGCTGCTTCACTTATGGAGTTGTTCACGTGCTTAAAATAGATAGCTGTAAATGAGGGACTTTTTCTAACTATTTGTTTTTGGAGACAGGATCTTACTATGTAGTACGGGCTCTCCCGGAACTTGCTATAGAGCCCAGGCTGAGATTGAACTCACAATCCTCCTGCATCAGCCTCCTGAATGCTAGGATTACAAGTGTGTTCCCCTATGCCCAGCTGAACTTTGGATCTTGAAATAGTTTCAGTTTTCCTGAGAGGTAGCAAAATTAGTACAGAGCTCCAGTATACCTTTCATTCAGTTTCCCTTGATTTTAATTTCTTATATTACAACTGTATAATTATTGAAACTGAGGGGTAAACACGGATACAATACGATGATGTAAACTAGAGATTTTATTGAGTTTTCACCATTTATTCCACCACCTCTCCTTTCCTGCTTGAGGATCATGTCCAAAGTCTCATGTTGCCTTTAGTTGTCATCTTTCCTTAATCTCTTCTGGCCTGTCACAGTTCTCCATGTTTTCTTGTCTCTCATGACATTAACATTGTTTCTCCATGTGAATTTTAATGAAGTTCCTTTCTTGGGTGCTGGGGATAGAACCCAGGGTCTCCATGTGTGCTAGGTAATCACTTTGCCATTGAGCACATCTCCAGTCCTTTATGACATTTCTTCATAGTTAAGTTCAATTTACACAGTACTGATACCATGGCCTTCCTAGTGATTCATATCAGGATGTACCTGATTTTGCTATGCCTTCTAACTGATGATATTAATTTTGCTCATTTTGGTGATGTGATGTCACAGGGTCAGTCCATTAAAAGATACTGGCTTGCTCTTTGTATTAACTAGTATCTTATAGGGAAATACTTTGAGGTTATTTGAAGACCTAGTTTTTCATCATTTGTTTGCTTATTTTAGCAATCATTGATATTTGTTAAAAACAACAATTATTCTTGTGTTATTTGTCCAATTGATAATATTTTTATATATTTCTTCAATATTTATTAATTTGAATTATACTATAAAGAAGATTGTCCCTTTTCTTCAATTTATTGATTAAATTGTTTATTTTTATCAATATTTGCTCTGAGATATTTTATTGTGTAGGTTGTTCTTCATTAGTATAATCACTTAAGCCTATATCTCATAGTATAAAAAATAATAAACTCCTGGGTTCTATTTCATTGGCCTATATTTCACATTTTCTGCCAATATCATGCTGTTTGGTTACTTTGTACAAAGCTACTTTGGTAGCTTTGTAGTATGTTTTGAAGCCTCCAGTTTTGATCTTTTCTCTGCTTTTTTTCCAGTTAATAGAGGTTGAACCTAGGACCTTGCAGATGCTATGCAAGTGTTCTACCGATTAACTGCACCCTCACCCCCCTTTTTATCTTGAGATAGGGTCTCACTAATCTGCATAGGCTGACTCTGACCTGCAACTTGTGGTCTTCCTACCTTAGCCTCCCAAGTTGCTGTGATTATGGGCATGTGCCATGGCCTCTGGCTCTCTAGCTTTGTTCTTTTTGTTCTGGGTTATATTGGCTATTTGGAGTCAGCTGTGGTTTGGATAGGCGCTGGAGTTTAGCTCAGTTTGCAGAGTGCTACTCTGCATTCTCTGAGGCTCTGGGTTCAATCCTCAGCACTGCAAAAATGGGGGAAGGATGTGGCAATCCACTCCTGAAGCAATCCTGAAAAGCAATCAGTCATTGAAAACACTATGAATAGCAGAGAAGCACTGACATACTGCCAGCTATGGTACAGTGTTGGGGAGTGTTTCATTCTTTTGTACATAGGGTCACTATGAGTTGGACCCAACTCTGTGGCATCTAACAACAACAACATGGCTTGGGTAAATGTCCCTCAAAGGTCCATGTTTTAAAAGCATAATCTCCTGGATGGGGCTTTTGGGATGTGTTTGCACCTCTAGGAGCTATGGCCAAGTGGGAGATCTGTAGGTCACTGGAGGTGTGCCCTTGAAGGGGATTGTGGTAAACTTGACCACATCCTTTTCCTCTTTATTCCCTGGCTCACAGTGTAAGCAGATCCGCTTCACCATGTACACCCACCATGATGCACTGCTACATCAGAGTCCTAAAACAATGGACCCCCTGATCTTGGACTGCAACCTTCAAAACCATGAGCCACAATTATACCTTTTATCTTTATAAGTTGATTATCTCAGTTATTTTGTTATAGTAAGGGAGAAGCTGACTACAACAGAGTCTTTTGTGGTTCCTTATGAATTTTATTATTGTTGACAGCTAAATGAATGTAAAAAATGAAACCATATAAATGCTAGAAGAAAATATGGGTGAATTCCTCTTAAACTCTGTTGTAAGGAAAGGCTTTCTACCTATCACTCAAATTTCAAATGCAAAAATAATTGGATATGTAAGAAGAGACTGATAAATTTGACTACATGAAAATGAAATAACTGCACTATAAACACCATAAACAAAGTCAAAGAACAATTGAGAAACTTGAAAATATTTGCACCAAATCACAAAAGGCTAGTATCCCTAGTATGCAAAGAACTCTTAAACTAAAGGCTTAATAATTAATAACCTGACCGAAAAACCAGGAAAAAATACGGGAATAATGTTTAAACTCAGTCATACAGAAATTCAAATTAAAGCATTAGCAAGATGCCTTTCAACTGCTATCAAATGTGTGAAAATTTAAGTCTGACAATACATTATTTTGCCCATGCTATGGGGAAGCAGGTGCCCTCATCATTGTCGATGGAAATTCAAACCAGTATGAAAGAGAATATTTTTGACACAGAGCCTTGCTAGGTTGCTTGTACTGCCCAGGCTGGCTGCAAACTTGTGATTCTACTGCCTCAGCCTCATGAGTTGCTGAGATTACAGGTGTGCATGGCAGCACCTGGAAAAGGGAACTTTTTCAGTTACCTGGTACAGAGGTTATACAGTGCTTGAAACAGAAATGTGTTTCTTTTCTGGTGACATTTGAGAGAAAGCTACTTTAGTGTTCCTGAAGGTCACTGGTAATAAAAATTTTATTACATAAGGTTGTCCAACTGGCATTTATAGGTACTTGAAATACTTCCCCAAATCCTCCTTTATTTTCTTTTTTATCTTTAAAGAAATATAGTCATCACCGGGCATGGTGGCGCACACATGTAATCACAGCAGCTTGGGAGGCAGAGGCAGGAGGATCTCAAATTTGAGACCAGAGACAGTCTGTGTAATTTAGCAAGACCCTGTCTCAAAAAGTAAAAAAAAAGGGGGGGGGGCTGAGGGTGCAGCTCAGTGGTCCAGCACTTGCAGACCATGCAAGCACGAGGCTATGGGTTCAACCCCCAATACTGCAAAAAAAGAAAAAAGAAAAGAAAAAGAAAAAGAAAAAAGAAATATAGTCATGATTAAGAAGCCTCAAAGTGCCAGCCATTTCCATTGTTACCGATGTTGCCATCTCTGCTTCCTTCCCATTCTGCACCTAGTCATGGATCTGAACTTTGTTTAAAGGAAAATAGAGCTATATACTCATAAAGGCCAGAGCCCTAAAGACCTTTAGAGATGATATAGCTTATCCCTGAATGATTTAGAGGAAGAAATGAGGCCAGAGGTTGCCAGTGATGTGCCCAGGGTCATACACTAAGCAATGACTGGAAGAAAAAGGTCCTTAACAGAATATTCCAAATTCCTTGCAAGTTGGATATGCCAGGCCCACAGTAGGCACACAATGTATATAGAAAATGATAACCACTTTCAAGGAGTGTAAAAGTTCCCTGTTTCATTGTATGAGATGAATTTGTCTTCTAAGTACCAAAGTTGATGGAAAGCATACACAATTTTTGTGATCTTCACTAATGCTTCTTCCGGGATCCTTAGGTGGCAGCAGTCTATCAACACTTACAGCCATATCATGTAAGCATGGGCTCATGTTCTGGATCAGCCCCATTATCCCTTCCTCCTGATGGTTTGATAGTATATCCATGGGCCTGCACTGGACCCGGAGCCTCCATTTCAGAGGAGGTTTGGGGTTTTTTGCAATGTGCACAGACACCTAGATTGGATGCTGATGTGGTCTAGAACCCAGCCTATGCTTTGCATTGAAGGAGCTCTGGCTTGGGGTCATCTATTTCTTTCTTTTCTCTTCTTTTCTTTTCTCTTTTCTTTTCTTTTCCTTTCCTTTCTTTTCTTTTCTTTATTTTTCTTTCCCACCTGCTCTCCCTCCTTTCCTTTCCTTTCCTTTCCTTTCCTTTCCTTTCCTTTCCCTTCCCTTCCCTTCCTCTCCCTTCCCTTCCCTTCCCTCTCTTCCTCCCTCCCTCCCTCCCTCCCTTCCTTCCTTTCTTCCTTCCTTCTTTCTTTCATTTTTTGCAGTACCAAGGTGTTAAGCCTAGGGCTTTGTGAAAATTTTGCTGATTCTTTGCCACTGAACTGTACCCCCAGCCCCTTTGATATTTTTTATTTTAAGGTGGGGTCTCACTAAGTTATACAGCCTGCCTTTGTCCTCATCCTTACAATCCTCCTGCCTTAGCCTTCCAAGTCACTGGGATTACAGTCACGCATGACGACGCCTGGCTCCTTTTTTATGTTTTATTTTGAGAGTGGATCTAACTAAGGTATGCAGGCTCCCTCTGGCCTCAGACTTGTGATCCTCTTGCCCTCACCTCCAAAGTTGCTGAGATTATAGGTGTGTGCCACTACACCTAAGTAGGGGCTGCCTATTTCTAAGGAAAGGAAACTGTTCTCCCAAGTGCTCAGTCTATATATGCCTGTGTATGTTGCAGAGACATCTCTATTTTCATGCAGAGGTATCTTCTTGGCTAGTTGAGGCCTTAATGAGAATTCAAAACCAAGTACGTCTCAATCTAGAGCCTCAATTTCTCCTTCTTTACTAAAAGGCCTGTATTTTTCCATCTTTGCTGAGAAAGCTAGAAAAGATTTTAAAGAATATCTAATCCAAACCTTACCCTTTATAGAAAAGCATTTTGTCTCCCAACGGTTGACTGCCCTGCACATTGGTACAAAGTACTGATCAAAAAGGCTCATTGTATAGGTATCATGCAGTGCATGTCTGTAAAAGACAGGAAATCTTTAATTTCTCAAAAGTCTGAAAGTCTCTAGTCCTGGACACATACTGTCCTGACAGATTCTTTTAAGATACCCAAACATTGCTCTCAACATTCCTTTATTATATTTTTTACAAAGCCTTTTAAAATCTGTACTAGGAAATACCGGGCTGGGATTTAGCTCAGTTGGTAGAGCGCTGCGCTGCAGTCTCTGAGGCCCCGGGTTCAATTCTCAGCACCACAAAAACGGGAGAAGGGCCTGGCAATCCACTCCCAAGGCAATCCCGAAACAGTCAGCCATTGAAAACCCTATGAGGGTCACTATGAGTGAGACAGGACTCAACAGCACCTAACAACAACTAGGAAATATATGCAAAGGTTTCAATATTTGAAGGCTGCTGCTGTTTGTGGCTTCTTTAATGTCTTGAAGATGGAGGATTTAATGTAACATGGGGGCATAAACATGGTTTGGAGTTGGGTAATCTTGGTTTTGTCCTGTTGTTTTTCTCACTAATTATATAATTGGAGAGATGATTTAGCCTGTCTGAGATTTATAACTTGCGTTTGTCCATTTAGCAGTAAATCGTGAATATTTCCCCATGTCAATATACTTTTACATGATTATTTTTATGTCTGTTGTTGTTGTTGCTAGGTGCTGTCAAGTCAGGTCTGTCTCCTAGCAACCCTCATAGGGTTTTCAGTGGCTGATTGCATCAGGAGTGGATTGCCACGTCCTTCTCCTGTTTTTGTGGTGCTGGGGATTGAACCTGGGTCCTCAGAGAGTGTGGAGCAGTGCTCTACCAACTGAGCTAAACCTCAGCATTTTAATATCTACATAGTCTTCATTGTGTGGCTCCAATCTCCAGTTTAATCATTCTCCTATTGTGGTTCAATATTTGTGCTGTTTCCCAGTGCCGTGATGCTTTACCTTGTAGCTCTCTCTCTCTGCTAGACCTCTAATTATGAATGTTATTTTCAGAGGGAATCTGCCTACTCCAGATATTTATGACAGCACTAGAAAGTTTCTGCAGCTCAGGAGTGTCTAAACATGAAAAATGGTTAACAATAGTTACTGTTTCCTGACTATGTGCCTGGTCCTTCCTGAGGAAATAGTTTGGGCTAGGAAATTTTCGAGGTGGGTACTGCCAGCTGTCTACCCAGCTGTGGGAAGTTCCCATGAGGCTCTTGTGGGAAGCATGGTTGTGATTGTCTTCTCCTGGTGATCTGGCCAGGAAAACTTAGCAGTAAAATAAACTCTCAGAACACCAAATCAGTTGCTAAACCAAGTTCTTTCATATTGACCAACTTGCTTTAAGAGAGAAAAGTTTTCATTTTGATGGAGTTAAGTTATCCTTTTTGGTAGGAATGCAGATAACATTTCTCTCTTGTCATCATTCCTGGGTAGAGATATTGAAAACATGTCATTAGCATAAAGGAAGAAACTTATTTCCCATCATTCTGTGGCAGGAGAGGATTGATTTGATTCATCTGCATATGATAGCAGATAGCCAAGGATGCATGCTAAAGGGAAGAGTGCTAAAACTTTAGTCCTGATCTTTTAAAACATTCACTTAATCATTATTAACTTCTGTTCTCAGTGATTGCTAGGATATTTGTGCATATACCATGAGACCTGTAAAAAAATACAGAAATTCCCAACTACAATAGGAAAGATCCCAGAAAACATGTTCACAATGCGGCATCAGTGTACAATTTTCTCTTTCCCCCTTTAATTAAACATAAAAACCTATTTATGATACTTATTGCTCCTGTTTTCTGCAGTTATATTTTGAGATGATAACAGCTAAATAATTTTGTCTGTCCCACTCACCTGAGTTGTATGAAGTGCTTGAGTTCCAGAACTGGATGATGATTGGGCTTTCTGTGTCTTGCACGTGTTGCAATCCTGTATTTTTATGTTTGAAAACTCCTTTGGGTATTCTCCATCTGTGTGTTAATGTAGAAGAAGAACTAATTATTTTTTTGGCAGTACCTGGGGCCTGAACCCAGGACCTCGGGCATACTTTTTAAGTGTACCACTGAGCTACACTCCTGGGCCATTTTTAAAAATTTTTTTATCTTGAATCAGGGTCTCAATAAATTATGCAGGCTGCCTCTGTCCTCAAACTTGGCGATCTTCCTTCCTCCACTTCCTCAGTCACTGAGATTACAGGTAAGTGCCACCACATCCAGCTAACAAGAGCTATTTTAAATGACAATATTTCAATTAAAGATCCTGCAACATTTTAGGAAAATAGTAACAAAGTTTGGTACATCTTCAATCTATTTTTCCCTACATTTTTAAACAACATGATTTGGAGATCCTATTTTAGGTAGGAGCCTATGATAACAGCTCATCATTATACAGGATAATCCATTTAATTATTCATTCATTCATTCAGCAAATAGTTACAGAGCTCTTCCTATGTGCCTTTTCACCTGGAATGAGAATTAGAAATCTGATATACTGACGTAATCACCAAGTTAGTGTACTACAGAAAATAAGGCCATTTGGGTGTTGCTAGCATATGGATAGTTAAGCCAGGGGGCAGATGACATTCACAGCAGGAAAGAATATAGATGTAGTAGAGAAAGGGGTTAATGAAGTAGTCTTTGGAACACCAAGATTTAAACTAAGGATGTATAAGTAAGAGCCCACCACAGAGACTCCAAGAGAACATTCTGTGAATAAGGTGGAAAATGATTCTGCTTCTTGTTGGTAACTAGGGAACAGGGGGAAAACAGAGGGAACAGTGATTATGCTTAACAAATCAAACTATTGTTTTTATGTGTAGTAATAAAACACTAGGCTGTTTTCATTACTATAATGTGAAAATTCTTTCCTATCTTCAAAGGTAATTTAGGTTACTAATGACATCATATAGATTGTGTTTTTGTTCTCTCATCAGCATTGAGAATGAACTAATTAATGGGTAGCATGTTTCTAATATATTCAGTTTATCTCTAAATTGTTGAACATGTATTTTATAGCCAAAAACTGAATAACAGCTGTTGAAAAACAGATGTTAACCACAATAACATCCCTGAGAAGATTCCAATATGCTTTCAAGAATTCTTAATTTTTCTTCATGTATCTGTCAGCTAATTTGTTAATGTTAGCGTTTTTTAGACATCATTTAGACCAGTACTTTATCCACTCTCTCAGCCAATAACTCATTTTGGTAAACGTTAAGATCATTCAACTAAGTGAATATCAGCCAATTATTTGCATTAGCTAAAAGTTATCCACTTTGGAATTTCAAAACATAATTAAGTGAATTTAAGTCATGAATTCTTTCTGCAGAGCTACACATCTGGATCTCCTTGTGGGGTTTACACCTTCTATTTTGCTGTTGATGCTGGTTCCAGTATAAGCAAAGTATTTAGAATAAGTCTGATGGTTGTTAATAGTTTAAGAGCAGAAGTCAGGAATGAATGATGTAAAGGAAGGGAAAGGATGGGGCAGAGCAAAAGATGACCCAGAGATCTGAATATTTAAAATAACTAGATACCTAGAAATGGAGAGGGTACTTATTCGACTATAAAAAGTGCTCCTGCATTTGTGGATGTGACACATATTCATACTATACCTCATAGAAACCTTAATCAGGCCTTTTCTGTGTTTCACCCATACCATTAGCTTCTCAATCTATAGGTGTCAAATCTTCTGGGATGGTAAATGCCTGGACAATTAAATTCAGTACATATCTCCATACATTAAAAAATTGTGCTGTTTTCTTTCTTTTCTTCCAAAAGATTTTTTTTTCAGTTTTGTTCATTTAAAATATTTGTCATTCCAGCAACACAATACTATTAAGTATTTGTCTTGAAGAGTTGGCAGGATAATGGGTGCCTTTTAAAAATATATACCTTCTATTTCTGTTAATTTTCCATGTTACCTTCCTGTTGCTCTTTGATATATCTTCATAATATCATGTGATAAGAAAATGAAATATAACACATTTCTATTTTTAAAGTAGATTCAATGGGAAAATTGGTTGTTTCACAGAAATTTATTCTACAGGCAAGTTCATTGGTATGTTGGCCTTTAATAATGTTTCCATTTTGTGCCTTTCTTTCTATGTGGAGTAGTAGCTGTTCCTGATGTTGAAGTGGTTAACTGTATTTGTTAACTCAGTAGAGGGCATATTTAGCTTCATATCCATGATGTGGTCTGGGGACAGCATGGGGATATGGCCTATAGTTGCAGCTTCTAGCTCTACCATTCATTCATTGTTTGATGTTGAATCTGTTTGGGCCTCAGTTTCCTCATGAATAAAAGGAGAGAAATTGTGCCAGATGAGCTCCAAGTGCTACTTCGGTTGTAATTCCCATGATTGGTCATGGCATTAGGCTCCATTGCTTTTATAGAGCAAAAGAAAAAAAAAGAAAAAGGAAAGCAAAAAACAGTCCCCCACAACTGGTGAGTTTCCATGCACACATGGAGAAACATATAGTGGTTAAGGGCGTGAGCTCTGGAGCTGGCTTGTTTGGATTTGAATATTTTCTCTATCATGTACAGAATGTGGGACCTGAGGTGAGTTCCTCACCCTCCACATGCCTCACTTTTCTTATTTCTCAAATGAGTGTAATAATAGTGCCTAGTTATCTCATTAATGCAAGTATAAAAATGACTTGAACTATGTAAAGCCCTTCAGATTCAAGAGTTTATTATCAAAAGGGTGCAATTTTTTTCAAGTAGGTCAAACTGTATGATACTGAGATTATATAATACCAGTAGTCCTTCTAATCTCTTGAGAGACCTTGTAGAAAAAGTCATGTTTAATTTTAAGAGCAGAGAGCTTTTAAAGAAAAGATGAGAGTCTCTCCTAATAAGATTATTCTGATGCTAAACATTTTCCTAAGGAGATGTTACTTTAACTTACAGTGTCACTTACTTTCAAACAATAGTTTGAGTAATAACTCATTTCTTTAAGATTAGCATTAGGTGACTTGGGAACCACATTCTGTAATCACTAATATTTGTAGATAAGCATCTTCCTGGGATTTGAAATAGCCAAGGTCCTTTTAGACTGCCTTTGGCCAGAGACTGATCTGTTATTTCTTCCCTTGGACTCGCAAAAGGAAGTGCACCTGGGATTCAGTACCTCTGTGCAGGTCCTGGTTGAAGTCCCTACTTGTCCAGCGTAGCCGTGGGCATAGGCATTTTAAGCTCTTCTAGTATGTTTGATAAGAACGTTTCTCAACTTCTGAATTGTCCGTACAAAGGGCTGGTAGGGAATTTGGATTAAGAGTCACTTTTATTTTTCATCTCTGTAATTAACAAGAATAAGTGGGGCAATGGTGTAGGAAACTCCATCCTGTTTACCAGCAACATGAGGTAGGCAGAGGCATGATGTGAAGCCATTGATTGAGAGACAGCCGACCTGAGTGCTCTTCCCACCCTTCCCTCTCCTCTCTTGGAGTCTCCCTTAAATCATGTGATTTTCTGCACCTTATTAGCTTGGCTGACTAAAGACCAAACAACAACAAAAAAGAAAAAAAAGAAAGAAAGAAAGAAAAGAAAAAAACTGGGATGTTAGTTCCTACCTGTTATTCTGTGAAACATTTAGTTCCTTGGCATAACATGTACGCTGTGATTTAGACGCAACCTCACCTTTCTCTTTCATAGACCTAGTAGAGAACACTGATGATTTCCTTCCTTCCTCTACAGGGAAGTCATGAGGATAAATGTGGTAAAAGTAGGTATATACCATGGAGCATTTGGGGAGGAAATGACTATTTAACTAAAAGGGATTAGTATGGTGAGTTGTGATGTCATTACTATTTCTCAAAACTGCCTTTATGTTATTAGTTATGTAGGTGTTTTGGTGGCTGGAGAGCATCTCTAATCATGCTATCATTTTAATGAGAACTGATGACGTGGTTGCCTCATTGCTCTTAAACAAAAAAAAAGTTTTAAAAAGCCTCATGCAGTGAACTGACACAGAAACTCAGTACATTATAATTTTACCTTGCTTCTGCTTTCAAAATAGAAGAAAACCATAAACAATGCTGATCTTCATCACCCAGTGGTCAGACCTCCTCATTTTTTCCATTGGGTTAAGAGTATTTAACATGAGACCTGTCGTATTAACAAAATTTCTAAGTGTTCAATTATGTATTAATAACTACGGGCACAATGTCATACTTGTTGCATATCTGAAACTTTATACTACTTGAATAGCAATTTCCCATGTTCCCCCACCTCCAGTCTCTGGTAATCACCATTCTATTCTCTGCGTGTGTGTGTGTGTGTGTGTGTGTGTGTGTGTGTGTGATGCAGCATAGGAGATTTTGTGACTGGTTTATTTCATTTAGCATTAATGTCCTCAAGGTTTATCCATATTGTAACCTGTAAAAGGATTTCCATCTTTTTAAATGCTGAATAATATCCTATCTTATATATATACACCACATTTTCTTTTTTCATTCATCTTTTGAGTGACACTTAGATTGACTTTATATCTTGGCTATTGTGAATAATACTGCAATGAACAGGGGAGAACAGACATCTGTTCAACATACTGATTTCATTTCATTTGCTTATATGCCCAGAAATGTTTTTACTGGATCATATGATAATTCTATTTTTAATTTTTGGAGGAATCTCCACACTGTTTTTCCATAGCAGCTGTACCATATTTATATGGTATACAAAGATTTTAATTTTTTTCACATCCTCACCAGCACATACCTTTTGTCTTTTTTAACAACAGCCATTCTAACAGGTATGAAATGATATTCTTTTATGGTTTTGATTTTCATTTCTTTTCCCAATTAACCCATGTATAGATGACCAACTGATGGTTGGTAAGGGTACTAAGAACATACAATAGGGAAAGGATGGTGTCTTCAACAAGTGTTGGTAGGAACACTAGATGTCTACATACAAAATAATGAAATTGGACCCTTTTTAAAATTTTTGTGGTACTGGGGGGCTGAATCCAGGGCCTTATGTAAACTTTGTAAGCACCCTACCACTGAGCTGCACCACCATCCCTTTTAATTTTTTATGTTGAGACAGGGTCTCACTAATTTATGCGGGATGCCTCTGACCTCAAAATTGTGGTCCTCCTGCCTCTGCCTCCTGAGTTGCTGGAATTACAGGCACATACCACCATGCCTGGCTGGACTCTTACCTTATACCATACCCAAAAAAATCACTTCAAAATGAATTAAAGGCTTAAATGTGAGATAAAAGATTGTGACACTCCTAGAAAAAAACTGAGGGAAAAGGCTTCTTGATACTGACCTAGCACTTCTTAGATATGAAACCAAAACATAAGCAACAAAAGCAATAATAAACAAGTGTTACTATGCCATAATGAAAGCTTCTGCACAACAAAGAAATTAGTCAACAGAGTTAAAAAACAACCTGTGGAATGGGAGAAGATATTTGCAAACCATATATCTAATAAATAATATCGAATATATATATATAAATACATATATATATATAAATACATATATATAAAAATACACACACACACACACACACACACACACACACACACACACACACACACATATATATATATATATATATATATATATATATATATATATATATATATATATGTATGGAACTCCCACAGCCTTGTAGATAAGCCTTTCAACTAGCTGGTGGTAGAGCTGAGATGAGAGCCATAGCCTCCTGATTCCTGGGTCAGGCTTTTCCATTTCAGCTTGTGATGATTTCTCCTGGGCTACTGGATCATATATGTTAAGATTTCTCTTCTATTTAGTCTGTGAAGCATAGGTTCTGTCATATTTGGCTGAAATGATTATTTCTTTAGTCTTTCTTGTGCAGTTTCTCTGTCAGCTTCCTGAATTTCCATGCAGAAATCTGATTCAAGTTGAGAGTCGGTAAACTCCCTAAATCAAAAGATCCTAAATCTGAAATCCTCCAAAATCTAAAACTTTCTGAGTGTTAGTATGATCCATAGGTGGAAAATCATTAAAACTATTATATAAATTACCTTCAGATTATTTAAATAAGAGCACATGAAACATAAATGAGTTTTATGTTCATGTTTGGGTCCCATTCCCAAGAAACGCAAATACCTCAAACTCCAGAAAAGTCCAAGTCTAAGACACTTCTGGTTACATGCATTTCTAATAATAGACATTCAACCTATGCTGAAATGTATAAGCTGTTTTGCCCCACTATTAATGACTTTTCCCCATTCAGAAAAATCTATTCTAAGTTTGGATTTTGTCCTTGTTGGTTTTCCTTAGCATAGATGAATGCTGATTACATAGAGGGTCTGGACAAAGAAAATGAAATCCCATAGGGAAAGGGCTGTGGATATTGGCAAAGTATAGAAAATAGTGGCTCTTGAATTTAGAGAAGAAGGAAGTGTAGTGTCTCCCAACCCTCACCATATTCCAAGCAAAACTACACCCCTTAAATCAGATCCTCAAATCCTGAAGACACCTGACAACTCAAATAATTTTCTTAGACTTGTCCCCACTGTATATCTGGAAATACTCACATTCCTGACCTCAAGGGCTATTCTCTTAACTCTAACTAAATGCATCAACACAGAAAAGACACTTCAGTTGAGAACATTCTAGCATATCAATCAAGTCCTCTACTGTGGAATACATCCCTACCCTCATGGCCATACTCCAGTAGTACCAAAGATACACTTCTGGACTCTTCTTTCAAGTCTTGACAGGTTGCTGAGCACTGAGAAGATTCCCAGTCTGATCCTTGATCCTGGTAACCTATTATTGACTGATTTTGGAAGTCAGATCTAAGGCAGGGGGTATGAGCAAAGAAATCCACTGAATCAAGAGGTTTGTATGAGGAAGAGAGAAGTAAAGGGTGAGAGAAAGAGTAGAGGCCTGATTGTAGGAGAGACCTCAAAACATAGGTTCTGAGCCTAGAGTTAATGCCCCATGCTTGTGTATGGATATTGGGCATGCATTGCATAAGGTAGGCTGCTCCTCAATTTTCACCACTCAATGGATTGTGGACTTCTGGACTTGATCACCTGAACATGAAGAAAGGGTCTGCTTGAACATTCTCTGGAACACTGTGTGAGTGTATGATAATGAAAAGAATTGGTCTATGGGCCCTTCAAAGAAATATGACCTCTTCTTCACTCCTAGCATATTGGCCTTTCCCTGACATTTAATAGTTGCTCAATATAGGATCATTTATTTGGGATAGTTTTTGCATTCCTTAATGTGGCATATAGAGCCCTGATTCCTGGCTGCCTCATTTCTCTCTACTAAACCTCTTCCCTAATGTTCATGTGTGTATGAACATTCATTCACACACACACATGCATACACACACACACACATGCACACACCCCTCTGTTTGAACTGTGTCCCTCCAACTGGGCCATGTTCTTTTACATCCCCTTCCCATTGTACCTGCTATTTTTCCACCTAGAATGTTTTTTCTAAGTCTTCTTCAACCTTCTAGTCTGAGCACAAATATTATTTTGTCCAAAAGTCTTTTCCTGGTGACCCCAGACTTCCCCAGGTTCTCAGAGCATTCCATCTTAAGACATCAATATCATATGAGGGAAATCAACAAAACTTGACAGTTTTCTCTCTGATCTCATCCCATATTGAACTGTGAGCTTGTGGAGGGCAGAGGTTGCATCTTATTCTTTTTCTGTCTTTGGTGCTTAACCCAAGACCTGACACATATTAGGCTTTCAATGCCTATTTCCTAGATATGTGAAAGGAAATGTTCATCCTACTCTTTACTCCATTTGACCCCTTTTGGCCCCTTTGTTCATCTCATATTGTTTTGTCTTCAAACTAGATACATAAATAAAAAATCATCAAAATTAATGAGCATTGACAAGTAAATCCTATTAGTTCTTTCCCAGGAAACAACTTGGATTTTCTTTAATATGAATTTCTTTTATGGTTTCCCTGCCATTAATGCCAAAACATACTTCTGGAAGCATCTAGAAGTGCTGACTATCATTACTGTTCTCTAGAGATTATTAGCATTTATCAACCAGCAGTTTCATGGGAAGAGCTTTAGGAATTGTTTCCCGTTTTGTAGCTAATTGCAGGAACAAAGTGGCAACTAATGAAAAATTTGGTTTTAAAAGAAAAAGTTCTCTCCCTAATGAAGTCCACATGGTAAAGGCAACATGAATTATTACTGATCAGCATTCATGAGCCAGGAGACAGAGGAAGTGATAGATTCTTTTTGATTCCTAGTTAAGAATTTGAATGATAAGATATTGTGTGTTTCAAGAAAATTTGCAGAATGCAATGACACAGGTGCTAGAGATATAAAGTCAGGTGAAATTTGGCTCAGGGATGAAAAGAAATGATAGCAAAGTATTTTGGAGCTGGACATGGTGATGTACACGTGTAATTACAGTGAGTTACAAGGCAGAGGCAGGAGGATTGCAAGTTCGAGACCAGAGGCAGTCTGCATAATTTAGTAAGACCCTGTCTCAAAACTTGAAAAAAAAAAAAAAAAGGACTCGGGGTGCAGCTCGGTGGTATGGCACTTGCAAAGCAGGCAAGCACAAGGCCCTGGGTTCAATCTCTAGTACAGAAAAACAAAAGAGAAAAAAAAAGGAACATTAAGGAAGGCCTGATTGATAAAGATGGGAAGGCTTTTAAGCCATAACCGATGTTGTGGAGTCAAAATAGACCCAAGAGCTTACATTTTGCTATTTTTTAAAATAAAAGTAAGTGTGTCACTGTAGCAGTTCCCAGACAAGTGCTTCATGGGATTGCATAAGACCCCATGATACCGATTACGGTGGTTATTTTCTGTTGTTGTTGTTGTTGTTAGGTGTAGTCGAGTTGTGTCTGACTCATAACGACCCATATAGGGTTTTCAATGGCTGATTGTTTGGGGATTGCCTTGGGAGTGGATTGCCAGGTCCTTCTCCCATTTTTGCAGTGCTGGGAATTGAACTCAGACCTCAGAGACTGCAGAGCAGCGCTCTACCAACTGAGCTAAATCCCAGCCCTTTATTTTCTGTTAGTGTTACTATTTTCCATATCATTTATGTGACTAAAAAGACAAAAAAAAAGGTAATATATTTAAAAATGTAATCTCTGCTCAAAATTTATTTATAAGGTTCATTACAGTAAAAATACTGGTTAAGGATTCAGAATATCTCTTTCAGTGCTGGGTACCATGGCACACACCTGTAATCCCAGTGATTTGGGAGGCTGAGGCAGAAGGTCAGCAAGTTTGAGGCCAGAGGTTGCCTGTGAAACTTAGGGAGACCCTATCTCAAAATGAAAAATAAAAAAGGGGCCAAAAATGCAGCTGAGTGGTGCAGCACTTGGCTAGCATACAGGGGACACTGGGTTCAATCCTCGATACAGGAAAAGGAAGTACCTCATTCAATGATCCTATTTAATTGTTTTTCTTGTATCTCCCTTAAAAGAATTAAAATATTTCAATAAACTATGTAACTGTTGTCTCTATATTGAGATATATGTATATATGTTCTGATCATGAGTTTAAATGGTTGCAAAGTATATAATTTTCAGCATGTTAAATATTTATTACACTCAAGTATATTTTCTTGGTAACCTTGGCATTGCTAAGCCTATTCAATTTATGGGCTATGTCCACCAGATACCCCCAATAGTGAAACCAATCCTTACTATCAAGCCATTCCACCAACTTGGATTGGCATTCTGTTTCAGAGTCTGACTTCATTATATTCCCCTGTGACAAGCATGCCACCACTGAATTCCAACATAAAAGTAGGTAGATAAGGCCTCAAGCCCTGCTGTGGTTTGTCATCTGGATGAAATAAGGCACTGTTTCATCAATACTGCTTACCCAAATACTGTGCTTTCCTCTCCAAGGACTCTCCCTTGGGAATCCCTGTGTTCATGGGTCCTACCTTTGTTGTTTGGTACCCCGTAGGGAATGATTTTACCCTCTGAGACAGTGGTGAATGCTAAAATTCAGGATATCCCTCTTTTGTTGAATGGAAAAAGGAGCACATGGAAGTGTTGGTGGGCAGTGAGAATCTATAAGTGCGAGGCTACCCACCAGGCTACTCACACCCTGGAACGTCATATACCCAAGTGGGAAAGTCCCTGATCTTGATTATTCACCCTCTTTTTGCTCATGGGCCAACTGAGACCTAGAAAGAATGAGCTCACCTAAGAGCATCATGCTTGTGAGCCAGTGGCAGAATCACTGTAAAATACTGGAAAATAGGTATTTTGTTTTCTTAGCTAGTGTCTTCCTGACCCATTAATCTGTCCTGTATTTAAGTGACTGTAATCTCTGTAGCCAGTCACAGTGGGGTTTTCTTGCAAAAGATACAAGGACTGATCCCCACATTTTTTTTTCCACTGGGAAGTATTTGACCAAAGAGAACTCCAGGATGGTAGCTATTTGTTTGTATCTGCCCTGACATTGTTGTTTTTGTTAGGTGTTGTTGAGTCTGTGTCTGACTCATAGTGACCCTATGTACAATAGGTGAAAAACTATTGTCAGTGCTTCTCTGCTGTTCATAGGGTTTTCAATGGCAGATTGACTTTTGGGAGTGGGTTAATGGGTCTGTCTCCCAAGGCTACAGTACCTGGTGTTCCCAGGCAGTCTCCTGTCCAACTACTAACCAGGCCCGACCCTGCTTAGCTTCTGAGATCTGACGGGATCGGATGCCACAGTGCTATGGCTGCAGACAGCTCTGACATTACTTGTAGGTAAGCAGCTAGGGTGACTACCTAACAAGCCTTCATTCAAAAACATGTCATTTAAGAATCCTGTTTCATATTACTGGAAAAAGCACTTTACTAATAGGGCCCAACCTCTCGGTGATTATCAACTTTTGAATTATTTAATACCTGGATTTAGTTATAAATTCCAAAAGTGTATGTTCGTTGTTGTTAGGCGCTATTGAGTCATGGCCAACTCATAGAGACTCTCATAGGGTTTTCAATGGCTGATTGTTTCAGCCTTGGAAGTGGATTGCCATGCCCTTCTCCCATTTTTGTGGTGCTGGGAATGGAACCCAGGACCTCAGAGACTACAGAGCGGTGCTCTACCAACTGAGCTAAATCCCAGCCCAAAAGTATTATTTACTTCATCCTCAAATCCTCTAAAACATTCAATAATCTGGTGCATAATAGCTCTGGAGTCAAACTGCCTAAATCTACCTGTTATTTTGCCTTTGGCCTGCAGCTGTAGCCCTGTGGCATCCGATCCCGTCAGATCTCAGAAGCTAAGCAGGGTCAGGCCTGGTTAGTACCTGGATGGGAGACTGCCTGGGAACACCAGGTGCTGTAGGCTTGGGAGAAGGACCTGGCAACCCTCTCCCAAAAATCAATCTGCCATTGAAAACCCTATGAACAGCAAAGAAGCACTGACAATAGTGTTTCCCCTGTTGTACAGAGGGTCGCTATGAGTCAGATACCAACTCGACGGCACCTAACAACAACAACAACAATTTTGCCTTTGGCTAACAATTTGACATTGGGCACAGTGTTAACCTATCAATGACTTAGTTTCCCTCTCAGTAAAATGGATCATAAGGATTGAATATATGATTTAAGTGAAGTGCTTAGAAGTACCTGGTAAAATAGCAAATCCTTAAAAAATGCCAAATACTGTTACTGGCATTATTGACCGTACAATCAGGTAATCTAATCATATGAGCACCAGGATGGCTAGTCTATGGAGAATAAATAGATTGGAAAGTACATTAAATTCACACCGAGGCAAACTCTGAGGGAGAGAGCACAGACCTTCAGAAGAAAGGGAACGAGCAGCTTTAGGAAAGGTTCACCAAGCCCCATCTGAAATCATAATTTAGACCCATGCTTTCCAGTGGAAGTGTCTATGATGATAGAAATGTTTTATATCTGTACTACCTTATACTCACTAGTCACATGTGCCTCTTGAACACTTGAAATGTGCTGAATCGGAATGAGAAACTGTATTTTTCATTGTATTTAGTGTCAATTGATTTAAATAGTCACATGTGGCTAGTGGGTAACACTTTGGCCAGCATAGGCTCAAGCTTTTAGTTTCATTTGTGTCAATTTCCTTAAATCTTGTAGTAGTAAGCCAACTTAAATGGATCACAGGTACAAGTACAACTGACTCAGGAACAGTGCATTCCATGTGGTTGGTAGCAGTGACTTTGAATTAGGGGCCATTTCCAAGTGGGACCTCATAGGTCCCTAAATGTCCCTATTCTAGCTTCTTCCTTTTTGTTACTCCATCATCTCTCTCTCTCTAGCCTTGCTCTCCTTTCTCACCTTTCATCTCTATTCTCTTCTTTCATTCCTGCTTGTTTTCTTACAACCAGGCTCCTCAGCAAGATGCATTTTGAGATATGTACACTTAAGTTTGTACCAATTAAAGGCAGTAAGATACCCTTGAGGACTTGCATTGAGACAAATGTGGTACAAAGGTCAATACCTTAGGAATGGAAGATGATTGTGAGGAATTTGCAAGCTGTGGCAAGAAAGAAAACTTTTCTGACACTATTTTCATACAAAGAGTTATTTTCCAACAATTTAGTATTGATTTCATTCACCTCTTTTAAGTAGTAGGTAATAGTCAAGATCATTTAAGATTTTATGGGCTGCCAGCAACAACTGTGACTATTTACTGAAGCTGGTTGTGGAGAATATTACAATACCCTCTTCATTTGATAACACACTGTATTATGAAAATGTAAGTAGGTCTTTAAGGGAAAGAGAAACACAATATAAGTCAAGAAAATGAATTGTACTGACTGTATGTGTTTGGAAGGTGAAAAGGTAATACCTGGACCACATGAACTGAGAATCACTCCTATTTTTGTCCAGGTGGCATTTGGGGCCAGTGTTTGTCATGTGAACCAAGCTGTAGACCTTCCAGAACAACCCCTTTCTCATTTCCAATATCCAGGTTAAAACAGTTCACTGTTAGTATTTTGAACATTTTAAATGTACTTTGAGTCATAGTTAATATCTTAAATGACTTGAATACTTGCTATTATAAAAGGAACTATTTTATAGAGCACTATAAAATCTCTTTTTATTTGTGAAATCCATCCATATTAAAATGATAACTTCAGCAGCTTACTGTAGAGAAAATGGTGACTCTGACCTTTAATTCCATTTGGCCATGGAAAAAAGGACTATAATTTCAACAATCAAATCTCAAATGTGTTACTGTGCCTGTTTTCTTTATATAAAATGTCACTTTTGTCTATCTGCTAATAACCCACCTTAATCCATTTTCAGTGGCCTTTTTCTCCAGGAAGTTCTCACATATACTTCTGATTTTATGTAAAATAGAAGGAACTGTGGAAAGGTCTTATACATGTTCCCAGAGAAAATAGACTTATTAAAATTGATTCACTTGGAAAGTCATAGGGAAATGGGCCTTGCTTTAAGGTAGTCCCTGGGGGCCAGTAGCTTTTCTGAGTCCTGCATAGAACATAAATGGCACTGTGTCCAAAGACCACATTGAAAATGACCATTATCAGTGAATGGCCATTAATGCAATCTAGGCTTTTACATTTGCTTCTCTGGGGCTGGGATGTAGCTCGTTTGGTTGCCTAGTATACAGACAACCATGGGTTCAGTCCTGGTACTGCAAAACAAGTTTTTTCTGTTAAGAAGTAACCAGTGAACCATGGCTTAAAACCTCATGAGGGCAGGTCCCAGACAACTTCCTCAAGCCCCATGTCCTGTATTCTCCTCATGGCTGCAAACTTAAACTCCCCCAAACATACCGTAGTGACTTTGACCTCTGCTTTTCTGAAACTGTCTGTAATGGCTTATGCCTACCAGATGAAGTCTTTTTTTGAGAGAGAGGGGGCCTCACTATGTAGCCCAGGCTGGCCTCAAACCATCAATCCTCCTGCCCCCAAGGCCTCCTGAGTGCTGCGGTTGCAGGCATGCACCACCATGCCCAGCAGATGAAGTTTTTTGCAGTTTAACTGTTTGAAGTCCTTTACGATTCTGCTGTTCCCCTCATTGTAAACCTTTATTCTCTCTTCTTTTCCCCCACAGCCCCAGCAACTGTTCTCAGCTCTGTCGTCATCTTCCCCACT
Source organism: Pedetes capensis (assembly GCA_007922755.1). Classification (NCBI taxonomy): domain Eukaryota; kingdom Metazoa; phylum Chordata; class Mammalia; order Rodentia; family Pedetidae; genus Pedetes; species Pedetes capensis. The sequence continues at coordinate 22,548 of VMDO01010798.1, forward strand.
TTTTTGGCCACCTCCCTTTGCTCACACCATTCTTTCTCCAGGGCTTGCTCTCTCCTCTAGATTTGCTGGCCAAAGAACTTTCCATTTTTCTGATTGTTCTTCCAACAATGCTTCCTCCAAGGAACCATTCCAGAGCCCCGAGTCATACTAAAGGCCTTTCTTCTCTTCATTTATCTACTATGTTAGTACAACTTAGAAGCAGTTCTGCTATTTGCTAAGTGTCTATTTGGGGCAAGATATTTAGCTTGACTTTCTGAGCCTGTGCCTTCATCTGGAAAATGGACATAATGTCTTCTTTTCACATCATAGGATTGCTATGACCTTCAAAGGAGCTATTGCCTTAAAAGCTCTCTGTGTACAGTGCCGTGCCATGCACGTACTCAGTATTGTTCCTTTCCTTATAGTTTTTCTGCAGAAAAAGCAGCCAAGGCTGCTTTGAAGCAATCAGTGTGAAAGGTACAGAGGGAAGAAGTGTGTCAGGGACTCCTCAGTCATGATGATCAAAATGCCTCAGAAACTATGGTGCCTTGTCTTCATATTTGACTTTCCTTATGGCTTCTGGCACCAGAAAAGACATGGAAGTCTGTAGTTGTGGCAGGGTTACAAATCAGTGTGTCTGTCATCTCAGTACCTACCTACAAGGTGCTTAGCAGCATGCCAGTGTTGGTCCCCAGTGCCCATTCTCCTGGTCTCCTTTTCTGAGATGTAGTGAATTTAAAAAAACAACTCATGTAGCACATTTAACTGAAACCCTGGCTGTTAGATTCCAGAACACCTTGTGCCAGTTGAATGATCTGCTCGACTTCTCCTATCTTAGTTTTTCTCCAGGGTTGAGTTTTCCTAACCTTCACTAAACATTCAAGAGTAGAAGATGTAAAAGTAGAGAGAAAGGAGAAAATGACCCAGTGAAAAGGTTGTTCACAGATGGGATGAGGTCACAGGATGGCAAGTTGTCAGCACTAGAAAGATGGGCTTCTCCACTGTGACAGTCTTGCCTGAGCCCTTGTTCCTAGGGCCAGGAGATCCTAAGCAGGCTGTACTGTAAAATAAATGAAATTATGTCAGCCAGAGATCTCCACTATATCTCCCGCTCATATTCTTTTCACTAATTTATCACATACCTCTTATGCAAGAGTAAAGAAGTATGGGCAACTCAATTCTGTTAACCTAGTAGTCTTTGCAGCTTCTTATATTCTTCCCACTTTTGCTCTGTTTCATCTTCTCAAGTTATTCATTTACCTAACTCCTCTTCTGACTCTTAGTCCTCTTTCTAGCCCTCAACTCTCTTGTTGGCCTGAAATTGCTATGGAGGAAGAAATCTTAGACTGAGCCTTCAATTTTTCCCTCAAGCTCAGTTCAATTCAGGTTACTCCAGGACTCACCTCAGGCATTGGTTGACATACCAAACACTTCTCACTTCCATGAAGCTGAGACAGCCCCTGGAAGAAAAGTACCACCCACTGCATCTGGTGACATTTGGGGCTCTCAATCCTAGAAGCAATCAATAGTTCCTATCCCATAGACCTATAGTAGGATCTGAGTTAGGGTCCCTTTGACCACTGCTAGTGTGTGAGACCAGAAATTGTTTCTTCAATAAGCTCCACTGGTCATAACTTACATGCCTGAACTCTTGTTTTTTTTCCTACTTCCTACAGGGAACTTTCATTTATTCACTCATTTAGTCACATAATAAACATATAATGAACATGTACTATTCAAGTGGTATCTCATGTGTTTGTCTTACATGCATAATCAAAATATAAATTCTTTAAAGGAAAGCATCATCTTGAAGTGAAAACATGGCACTGATTTGAGTCATGTGATTCTGTTTATGTGCTTAATAATAGAAACAGCTAGCATTTATTGAGCACTTGCTATGGACTTAGCACTGAGTTAACTGCTTTATATGTCACATTATACTTAATCCTAACAATATCCCTTTGGAGTAGGTATTGTTTCTCCTTCAGAGGAAACTGAGGTCTTAAGAATATAATTAATGTGCCCCAAAGCACACAGCTAGTAAGTTTTGTAATCAGGAATTAAATCTATCTCCATTTTACGTCAGGTCCTTGGCAGTACTTTGTTTTATCTTACACAAGAGAATACCTAGTGTGGTAGGTTGCCCAAACTTGCTTTTACTCTCTTTTCTTAACTAGAAGTAATTTCTGGAGTCTAGGAAAATAGAGTTCATCATGAACTCCACTAATGTTTGTTAACTTCCAAGACTAAGTTTCTTGAATTTTTCTCTTAATCAAGTTGCCAGTGAGTTTGCCAAAAGATTAAAGGATTTACTTCTATTGTTATGTGTTCAGTTTCATTACTTAAGTGTCGAAACATAATGTTTATCTATAATTTCTTAACGGTAGTAACTAAAAGCATTTTATTCTTCAGCATATTTGAACATAGGATTTGATAAATATAAAAATATGCATAAATAGTGAGAGCTTAGAGGAATCTGAAAAGCTTGATGAAATCTCAAGTAGATAGAGGACAGTTTAGAGGTAATCTATTAACTCCAAGGTGCACTTCTGTTAGTCACTAGCCAATTATCAATGGTCCTGTTGGTGCTTTTTGGGAACAGAAAGTGTGTTAGGTATAACTGGAAACGTTCTGGAACTAGAAATATCATGGTGACCTCTTGATCAAAAATGGTATCATTTTTGTAGCCCACCAATCCCCAAACAGAGCAACAAATTCTTCCTCTTCTATTCCCCTTCCAATGTCATTGTGGAGTACAATATGGCAGAATAGTCATAGTGCTCACAAAATGTGGAATTTCTTTCTTTCTCTGTACTTCAGCACTATTGTATTAGGTATACATGACATGTACATGCAGTATGACATCCGGTGTGTTCACGTGCATACACGCACACATCTAGATCTTTGTGTCTTTCACTTATTTTACCCTAAGATTGTTGTCATTTTCGTGCACAACCCTTATGAGTCACTCAGTCAAAAAAGAGACTTGGCTGATTTGCTTTGAGTGACTTGCCTGTCAACAAAGCAGGATGGATCCAGTCACTGAGTCAGGTGGCTTTAGAGGTTTCCTTTGGTGTTAAGAGTTTCAAATTTGATTTTCTGCTACTGTTTATGCATGGGAGAAAATGACAAGCTATCAGCTCTCTAATTTGTTGAAGCACCATGCTAATTAAAAGGCATCTCTAATACATTGCACTTGAGGCTCAGAGGCCAGCACTCACTTAAGAAAATAACACCAGTGATGAAAAATGCACCCTGCTATCTTGGGGCAGTTTTCATATGTATGACGTCGCACAAACTCGTTTTATTTGGGTGGCATTGTATGAGCTATACTGTAATTTTATGTTCTGTTTGATTCTCCTCTACAGCTGCTCTGGTCTGTATATTTCAAATCTTTGTGTGCGATACCACCAGAGACATAAGAGCCTATGAACCAACTCTCCAAATCTATCCCATCAAAAAGTTCTCCTGCATTTTCTTGTTAAATATATCCCCGACCAACTGCCGCCACCTTAGCTTATGCTGTCATCATCTCAATCTGTCTTCATGGCAGTAATCTACCAGGCCTGACCTCTAACATGTCCTGCTCCATGTTTTCCACCACCTTCATTCCAGCATCAGTTTCCTGATGCACAGTTGACCTTGTCAGTCTTTCCGCAGTTCCCCATTGTCTGCACAGAACAAAGCACAAATTCCTTAGCAAGGCATGGAAACGTCTGCCTGATTTTTCTGTCTCTGTTCAACTTCAACTCCCATCACCCGTTTATTTTCTAGCCATGTTAAGTACGTATAGCTCCAGAATATAGCATTTCTTCACTCAGTGCATAGCTGTGTGCCAGGTACTTGTCTAGACACTGGGTTTATTGCAGTGACTAATTCAGACAAAAGACCCTTTTGTCATGGAGTTTACATTCTATTGGAGAAGCAAATGAGGAATAAATTCTTTCATTATTACAACTTTTCTGTCTTGTCATGTGCCATTTCCTCTGCCTGAAGCAATTTCCATACCCTCTATCTGTCTAGAAATTGCCTAATCCGTTTTCAGGAATCAGCTATTAAGCATTACATCTAAGGTGGATTTCAGCCTGCTTTTTTATTTCCTCTGTACCTTTTCATAGTTCAGATTGTTGCTTCTTATTACTTGTTTGATGGCCTGGCCTTCATGACATTCTCTGTTTAATAGGCCAGTATCTTGGGTCTGTCTGCACAACATTCAGCACTTAGCCAGAACTCAGTAAAGGTTTTATAGTCCATGAAAAGAACAGAAGGAAGGGAGGGAGGAAGGGAGGAAAAAAGAAGGGAAGAAGAGAGGGAAGGAAGGAAGAAAGGAATGGTAAGAGAGAAGGAGAAAGTTAATTTAGTTCCCCTTCTTGGATGGTAAAGGTTGTAACAACTTTTGTCTTATAAACCTAGTAGGAATGCATAGTCAAGACTATGCTGCTGAATTTTACAACTGATATTTTCTAAAAAATATGGAAAGAATGAATATTTCCCCCTATGATTTGGTTTATGAATCCTTGCTGCTACAATTTAATATTAGACTTAGTAATTAAATGAAATCTCCCTCACCAACAGGTGAATTAGTCTTTGCCTTCAAATCCTCTTCCTATGCAATAATTGTCAGAGCTCGAAAGAAGTATATTTTTATTACATTTTAATCATTTTCTCAGGGGTATCAAGATGAAATACAACAGAGTCAGGAAGGGAGGTGTACTTTTGGTTCTGACACATGGTGGCTGGCTGAATAGGGCAAGCATTTTCACTGTTGATGGACTTTAGTTTCCTCATCTAGACCAATTGCTCTTTGCATTGCTTCTGGTTTGCCAATGCTCACTCTGTTCTCCTACTTGTAGTTGACTCTGAACATTCTAATTGAGTGATAGTTATTTATAGACCACATTAATTTCCATTTCATCTCCAAAACATATAGTCTTGTATTTTCCTGTGTTTATAAATAAATCTTATCAAAGCTTTATATTCATTTTATCATAAATTTTCTTGGCCTTTGCCAAGGGATAGATCTTCATGTGAACACACAGTTGGATACAATAACTTATAACCAAAATTGTAGTTTGAATTTCTCCACTCGGATGTCTCTTATGTTGATTGTGCAGGTGCCTTAACCCTCTCAACCCTCAGGGCTTCCCATTGTCTTTGGACCCCTTTCCCTTCATCCTCAGCCTTTCTTTGTCCTAGGTCCCTTGTCCCATTCACCTTGAGTTCTTCACAGTTTCTATAATGATGGAAGCCTAGAAACTGGGAGTATTATATCACAAAAGGTTCTTTTTTTACTTAATGGTACTCTTTTATAGAGAATATAAATTTTCCTCTAAATTGTGTGCATTGAGCTTATAATTTGATCATCTTTTAAGCCAAGAAAATATAGAAGAACCACAAAAGATAAGGTAAGGATGGAGCATTCAATGAATGATGTTGAATAGTTTTCTGGTTATTGACAGATAAAATCAAGTTAGATTGTTACCCACCAACATAGATAAGGTGAATTCCAGCTATGTTAAAAAGTTATCTAAGCCAGGCATGGTGGCGCATGCTTGTAATCCCAGCAGCTCAGGAGGCGGAGGCAGGAGGATCACAAATTCGAGACTGGAGGTAGTCTGTGTAACTTAGACCCTGTCTCAAAAAGTAAACAAGTGAGCTGGGGGTGCAGTTCAGCGGCCCAGCACTTGCAAAGCATGCAACTGCGAGGCCCTGGGTTCAACCCCCAGTACCACACACACACAAAAAAACAGTTATCTATAAAATAAAAATGAGATAATAAAAGTCACAATAAAGTTGAATAGTTAACAATTCTTAGAATATCAGGCTATTTTTTGATATAAAGATAAAAGCAGAAATCAGGTAAAAATGATTGACAGACTTGACACACAAAATTTAAAGCGAAAATAAAATCTAAAACCAAAACCTTCCATTCATCAAAATGCCAAAAAGTACACAAAGGCTTGGATTTGATCCCTAGCTTTGTAATACACACACACACACACACACACACACACACACATATATACAGCCAAAAAATAATAACATCTCTTCTTTAACTCCTTCTTTCACTAACAATACTCATTAAGGAAGGGATCTTCTGAAGTTTAAGAGTCTCTTCAGGGCTAGATTCATAGGTCTTCGACCTGAGAAGTCACACAGGTCCCCACACTTAGATGTGCCCTGTTCTTAGTCAAATACTCTGCTGTTGCCCTCCTGAAATTCTTAATTTTTCAACATGAGGCACCTCATGTTTTCATTTTATACCAACATACCCAAATTATGTAGTCAATATTGAGTCTCTTGAATCATTCTAGAACCCTCACTACAACCAGAGAGACTTTTCATAGCAGGAAACCATCTGCTCATTAAAATTAGACTTGCAGGGGATGCAGAGGGGCACCTGCAGGCTCTATGCCTTGGCAGTGTCCCATATATCCTGGCACTCATTGGCTTCTTCATTCATTACCCAACACTTTCTGACCATCCTTTTTGATATGCACAGGGGATTCAGTGGTGAGCAGGATGGATGCTGGCAGCCCTTTGGAGGAGGAGTTGGTACAAGTGAACAGATCACAGCACTGTGTGATGTTAAATGCTGAGGGCAGCTGGGGCACAGAACATAGACCCCTAAATCAGCCTGAGAGAGGGGCTAACAAAGGCTTTAGAAGGGAGTTGACATCTGAACTGAGGCCCTAAGGAAGAAAGGTGGTGGAAGTGAGAGGAGCTGCCTGCGAAGGGCATTCTCGCATAGGAAACGACATGTCCTCCTCCCATTTTTTCAATCGCAGGACAAAGAAATCGGCCTGTAGTGGTAAGTCATCAGGTTAGGGCTCAGGTGTATATAGGACAGCTGGCTGGCCTCTGCTCAAGAGATTTCTGCCCATCTCCAGCTCTGCACTGTTCTACTTGCCTCCTTGCATGGGTACAACTACCTGTTGTTCAATGTTGCAATGTCTTGTGGCCAAAGAAAGCAAAAATATCCACTGTACTCCTTATCTCTAAGGCACCTGATCTCCCATCTAGATATTAAGAAAGCCCCAAATTTTGAATAGACTCCGCTTTCATTAAAATTTATTTGAGCCCTTGGAGAGCTAGATACCATTCTTAGCTTGCAAGCCATAGAAAAATAATGGGACAGATTGATCGTCATCATTTTCTGATTTCTGTTCTAGAGTTAAGCTGTATCAGGCCCCAGATCTTTTATTTGTCTTTACTTTTCCTCTGCCTGGAAAACTCTTCCTCAACATTGTTCTGTTGTAGACCTTTCTCATCTTCTTGCTCTACAGATTAGGTTAAACACTCCAAATCCTTGCCACTGTATGTGTCTGTAGCATCCTTGGAACTTCTCTATAAAATCATGCATCACACTTTGTGGGCATTATTCACTTAGCGTTTGTCTCTTTATATACTTGACATTTAAGGGAAGTAGAATACACAGCTACCTTTTTGAAAAACAGTTCAAGCCAAGCTCCTATCGTGCTTGTGGGTAACTGCTCAACAAGTATTTATTGAATGTATATATGAACAAGTGGAGTATTATTACCCAAACTTGAAGGAAACTATATGATCCTGACTGTGGACAAAGAGCTTTTAGATGAAAAAACAGAAATAGCTTTCCATTTATCTTTATTACCTTGCACACATTCAAAGGAGATGTTTAGAAATGTGACAAATAAAGCAAGTTGACGTAGAACTTCTTTTTAAGAAAAACACCAGCCATGAAGATGCTCTTTGGTTTATTTTCTCCTTATCTTCATGGAGTATGCATTGTAATAGAGAAGGTTAGTAATTGCATAGGAAGTTAATCCAACAACCCAAGGTAGTACACTACAAGTCCTAAGGTTTGGGTTGGGCATAGGCTGCTGTGGCAAGGTGAGGGCAGAGAAGCCCTGTGAGGGCAGGCCTCACAGGCAGAGGCCTGTGCTAAACCAAGCTACAGAAATCACCTAAGCTATGTCACACCAGGGGGTACTTATCTGGAGTCTAGCCAACAGATGGGAAGAGAAGTGAACAGTGAACTCTAGGGCAAGTATGAAGGGGCACTTAGGAACTCTTCCCCAGGTAATGTGTTTTCTAACCTGCCAGACACCAGCTTGTAATTGTAGGATTGCCTTGGGAGTAGGAATGCTGTACAGCAATGGGAATGGTCTAACGGCCTTGCCAGGAGGGAAATTCTGGCAGATGCCCAGAAAATAATTGTTGTTAGGTTCCATTGAGTGAATTCCGACTCATAACGACCCTATGTACAACAGATGAAACACTTCCAGCCGCTGTGCCATGTCTGGTACTATGTCAGTGTTTCTCTGCTATTCATGTGGATTTCAGTGGTAGATCGTTTTGTGGTTGCTTCAGGAGGGGGTCGCCACATCCTTCTCTTGTCTTTGTGGTAATGGGGATAGAATGAAGGGCTTCAAAAGAGTGCTGAGTAGCACTCTACCAACTGAGCTAAACCCCAACCCCACCCAGAAAATCAGAGAAGGCATATTTTGACTCATGAGAAAGGACTTTAAGGGCCTGAAAGAGTTCAACTTTCCTACAGGTGAGTGATTTGGGACAATCTCTTAAGCCCTCCCCAGGTATCTGTTGAGCACCTACTATGTGCCAAGAAAGTTGAAGGGAGATTATATTTCTGGCAGCTGAACTTTTAACTCCTGTTTCCTTTGTCTTGAATTGAACATAAATCTGATCTGAAGGTGAAAAGTAAATCTTGTCCTGTTCCTGTTCATTCTCTATCCACCTTCTACTAATAGCAGCCAGCAGCTGTGCTCAACCTTTCTAAATACCATGAAGTTGTTTATATATTTTGATACTGTGCTATGAATGTATTCATGATTTCTCCTCACTAAAATACCCTTTAGGGGCTGGGATTTAGCTCAGTTGGTAGAACACTGCGCTGCAGTCTCTGAGGTCCTGAGTTCAATTCCCAGAGCCACAAAAATGGGAGAAGGATGTGGCAATCCCAAGGCAATCCTGAAACAGTCAGCCATTGAAAACCCTATGAGGGTCGCTATGAGTCGGATACCGGCTCGATGGCACCTAACAACAACAACAACAACAAAATGCCCTTTAATGAGTTTGGACCATCCTCCCAGTCTCCTCTTTGAAGGGACCCTGTGGCTTTTGATGATTTCTCTAATTCTGATATGGTGGATTAGGTGGCAACTGATGTCTCTCGTTTTCCTTTCCTTTTCATTTCTTCTTTCCTTCAAGAAACATAATAATATCCAAATTTATTCCTGATAGTGATTCCTGTAATGGATTTGTAAGGTATGGAGCATTTGGAACATTTCATGAACCTTTTAGTCCCTTTCGGATCGTGGAGTCCTTTGAGAAGCCAGTGAAAGCTATAAACTCTCCCCGCAGAGAGTACATTTTTCCATATGTACATATGATTTAATATATAGTTACAAGAGTCTCCAGGATTTAGCCCTCCCATGGATGCTTGACTATAATATTTCAGTGCTGGGATAGCCCTACAGATCATCAGGTTCACTGGTTTCCAAAATTATTTTAACCACAAAATCCCATGGGGAAAGGCAGTATAAGGGATGGAGAAGCTGAATCGTGCCCACCCCACCTTCCCTTGGAGTGGTTCCTGAGGAAGTTCCGCATAGTACAGTTTGAAGGCTAATGGTCTAGCCCAATGCCAATATTCTTTTGTATGAAAAAGTTGATCCACAGAGGAGAGGTGACTGATAAAAGGTCACGCACTACTTTAGTGTCAGACCTGAGACTGGAACCTATGCCCTTGACCCGTAGGGCAGCACCTTAGTTATCTCTCATTTCTCTTTTAATTGGAAATCTCATACCACACATACTATGCTGACCTCACAAAGAAACTGAAAAATATATTTTAAACCCAAAATTATATAAATCACCATTTGTATACAACTGACTGTGGTTTGTGGCCTCATGAAGACCTTTCTTCATTTCATCTCGTTCCTGCCACTTCTCTTGTCTTTGTGGCCTGTCTTTGTTATGGCATGTACTTTATTCGAATACACACCACAGTCAAACGCAACCTCTTTGTCCTCAACAAAGTGCCATCCTGTTGGCTTTCCACAAACACAATTCTTTGCCCATAATTCTTAAAGAAATGGCAGCCATCCATGGCCCTGGCAAGATGCCTGCTTGGCTTCAGGCCACTGGCCAGACAACACAAGCTATTATTGGGCTGGTTTCCACCCCAATCTTCCAACCTACTTTGTCATTGTCAAGAAAGCTGACTGAGCCCCAGCTGCAGCATGTACCTGTTATGGACTTGGCTACGGGCAAAACAAGCCTAGTCTGCTGCTCTTGTTTCCCTTTTATATATTGGTCCAAAATGAGGACATTGCTTCAAGGTATCAGAGTAGAGAGAGACAGAAATAAACAAACTCAAGAAGGTAAAAAGGAAGTACACAGATATGTAAGGTGCCCCCTAGACTTCCTGAGCTGAGGACTGTTGTTTCTTTGGATGGAATTCTTCTGTGCTGTATCAGAAGCAAAGTTAGTTCATCTGCCAGACCAGCGATCTACTTCCCCACAGTTTCTTCCTATCCAGGGAGCTGAAATCTAAAGGAAGAATATCAGGCAAGAGTTCTAACCCAGAGGAGAAGCATGATGTAGTGGTTAAGGGCACATACTTAGGATTCAGTCAGATATAGATTTGAATCATGGCTGTGCCACTTACTACCTATGTGATCTTGGTCAGGTTAAATTATTAATTATTAGCCCTTCATTCCCTTATCTATCCAAAGAGAGAAAATAGTATCTACATTAGAGCTGGGCATGATTGTCCCCATTTGTAATCCCTGCACTCGGAATGGTGAGGCACAAGGATTGTGAGTTCAAGACCAATCCAGGCTACATCCTGAAACCATGTCTCAACAAACAGAAAAACCCACACCCACATTAGAGAGTGTTTTTGCAGAGTCAGAGAGAGACTTGAGTACCAAGCACTGGCTCTCCTTGCCTGTCTTCATCAGAACCCCACAGCTGACTTTATTTTCTGAATATTGTATTAACCTCCAGTGGTCCCTACTCAATGGAGGGAACACAGGAACTGTGGCAGGCCATGGGCCTAAGTTCACAGGGTTAGCCCCAGATACTGTGTGAACGATGATGCAGTTCCCTCCCCTCTCTTAGATTTCATGCTCCCCACTAAAGAATGAGAGGTTTCTACTTGAGCAGTTGTTCTTTATACCAATCTAGGACTTGAGTGTACTAACATCATCCTAAATACTTTTTTTTAAAGTGCAGAAACTGCCATGCTTTGAGTCTGGTTGAGGAGATCTAAGGTGTGGTCACAGGGTCCCTATCATATTTCAAGGCTCCCAGGTGATTCTAGAGAATTGTCAGGTGTGCTGCCCACTGACCCAGGGAGTCCTAAAGGTTCTCCCTTCTCTGACTTCCTTCCATTTTAGAACCTCTCTTACAAAATTGTCTCCCCCAAAATCAGTCCTGCCACTTTAGTCCCACTCAGACATGGTGATTTCACTCCAGAAAAAAATGACTTTATATGTTTTCCACAGGATCTCAAACATGAGATTTTACCAATGGAAAATTCATTTTGCTTTGGGTCAAATCCCAGGAAGTGTAATAAAGAATAGGATGTCTTTCTGATCGCGTTTTTTAACAGTCCTGGGGGTTGATCCCAGGGCCTCATGCATGCTAGGCAAATAAGTGCTCTACTGTTGAGCTGAACTCCCAGCCCCTTGTTTATTTTTATTTTTATTTTTATTTTCATTTTTGCTAAGTTCCACAGGCTTTTTCTGGCCTCAAACTCACGATCCTCCTACTTCGGCCTCTGGAGTAGGTGAGATTACAAAAGTGCACCACAACACTTGCCTTTTTTGATGATTTAAACAATGCATTGTAGTTTTTGACTGATATCTAAGTGGTAAATCTTACCAATAGTATATGTAATGGAGTAGAATTATCTCAGGGTTTTTTTTAAGTGCCCTTGAGTTGTGTCCCACTCATAGCAATCCTTATAAAGTTTTCAATGGCTGATTGTTTTGAGAATTTGGGGGGAGTGGACTGCCACACCTTTCTCCTCTTTCTGTGGTGCTGGGGATCGAACCTGGATCCTCATAGTGTGGAGCAGCCCTCTACCAACTGAACTAAACCCCAGCCTTATCTCAGGGTAGACCATCATATAGCTATTGCATACCTTTTGTATTTTAGTTGCTACCTATATTTCTATAAAACAAAGAAGGTAATGCTCATATAGGTAAAGTGATTTACCTAAGGCCACACAGTTGATAAATAATTTTAATTTGCTGAAAAGGGATAAACATGATCTTTTAAAAGTGAAGGTTGGATCATTTTTGTCCCTGTTATAAAAATTGTGACTTTCTTTACACTTAACAAAGAGGCTTTACACTTCACAATGATGTTGTTCACTGCTGTATCCCCAGCAATGAGAATAGTGCCTGCCATATTACAACAGCTCAATAAATATTTATGGATAATTAAGTGATGGGGTCTAGATTCAAACCAAGTCTAATTTCACAGTTTTCTTTTCAGCAGTTCATACACACACACACACACACACACACACACACACGCACGCACGCACACACTCCTCTTTGTCTTAGATTAAATTTATATAACATGAAACATTCCAGTGTTTGTTGTAAATCTTATGCACTTCGAGAGATGCTTCCACCTATGTAACCCACATTCCTATTAAGATGTATAACATTCTCTTCATCCTAGAAAGTTCCCTGTTCCTTCCCAGTCAACTACCCCACCCACTCAGGATATAAAGCCTTTTCTGAATCTTTCATTACAGGTTCATTTTCTCTTTTTTAGAATTTCATATAAAGGAGTCATACATTATGAATTCCTATGTATCTCTGGCTTTTTCATTTTGCTTGATGGTTTTAAGATGTGTCCATTATTTTTTGTGTGCATGTACCAATATTTCCTTTTTATTGCTAGGTAGCATTCAAGCATATGAATATACCACAATATGCTTATTATTTTTTCTAATGGATATTTGAGATATTTTCAGGGTTTTGCTACTTACAGACACAGTTGTCATGAGTATTTGTGTTCAGATCTTTCCCCAACAGATGTTTTCATTTCTCTTATGTATTTATCAGTTGTCAATTTACTAGATGATATGGAAAGAGTATGGTTAACATTTCAAGGTACTAGCAAACATATTTCCAAATAGGCTATACCACTTTACATTGCTATGAGCAATGGATGAGAGTTGTGGATGTTCTACATCTTTTTCAGCATTTGCTATTTGGTCTTTTCAAATTTAGCTGTTCTAGAGATTGTGTTGCTGCATTGTTGTGGTTTTAACGTGTATTTCTGTTTCCCTGATGAGCACTGTCTTGTATCTTATTGGCTATTCATATATCTTTCTTTGTGAAGCATCTATTAAATCTTTTTTGCTACTTTTAATTTTTTGTATCCTAAATATTGAGTTATAGAAGTCATTTATATATTTTTGGTATATGTTTTTTCTCTTTCCCATTCTCTGGTCTGATTCTTTTTCCGATTTTTGATGTACATAGTCGTAACTTTGGGGCTGGGATTAGCTCACTTGGTAGAGCGCTGCTCTGCCGTCTCTGAGGTCTCAAGTTCGATTCCCAGCACCACAAAAATGGGAGATTACATGGCAATCCACTCCTGAGGCAATCCTGAAACAATCAACCATTGAAAACCCTATAAGGGTCTCTATGAGTTAGACACTACCTGATGGTACCTAGCAACAACAACAACAACAACAATCATAACGTCAATGAAGTCTAATTTATCTATTTTTTCTTTTGTGGCTCATACTTTCTTTGGCCCAAGAAAGAACCAGGAAGATATTCTTTGGTGTCTTCAAAACCTATATTTTAATGACTACTACATGTACCTTATCCTTGTCCTTACTTTTGGTAGAGGGCACATAAGTCCATTAGATCATTTCTATCAGATTGAGCTGATGGCAACCTGCAGAATTCAAGAAGGTACCTTTGGAGTTTGATAGAACTACATTCAGACCCTTGCTCCAGTTTCAGCAGTATGACATTGGACAAGTCACTGATCTTTCTGTGTGGTCAGTTCTTTACTTTGTATGTCACAGTATAATTACGTGGATTAAATGAACAAAGATATGACCACTTCTTCACACAGGACATAGCATATAGGGAGCCCTCAACAGAGGTCATTGGCTGTAGTTATAAAAATTTTTATTCTTACTATACCAATTTCACCGAGTGCTTTTAATGCCAGAGGCTAATACACAGAGAGTTTCTTCTTTCCCCCTCCCACTAGCCTTCAAAGAGAACTATCAAGCATAGAGATGATCCACTGAGCAGAGACAGGCTGTAGTTATGGACATAGTTTTTTATATACAAGCCTAAAATCACATCTTTATACTTTCATTCATACTAATAACAGAATCTCTCAGCACAAGTATCACAGGTATGATTATACAACTCCCTGGCCTAGAGGACAATTTTATTGAACACTGAAATTGTAAGAAAAGACACATGTAATGCTTTCCAACAAATGTGATGTACTGGTTAAGTGTGAGTAAATGCAGTTGTTTAGAAAGTTTTCAAGTCAGTGTGTTATATAGTGAAAAGGGCAGGGAGTTTGAGATGAAACATGGAACCTGAATATGTGGATACAATAATTGATTATTGTGAATCTCACTTCCACTATCTATAAAATGGGGTTTAAATAAGGACTGGAGAATATTTTGAATGTTTGATACATGGTGAATTCACTGTCTGGCACATAGTAGGCACACAAGAATGAAACTTACCGGTTAGCCTCATATATGTAGTGACTTTATTATTATGCCTATATGTAAAGGCAAACTAAGATGAGATATTGAATTTCACATGAGTCACATCCTAAAAGAGGTGATAGTTTTTAAATTTTTTAAAATGGATTTCTGTACATTGGAACGCTATATTCACAGAATATATGTCTCTGGTATATGAGATCATTTTGCAAACCACTCATTGATTCAGTGCCTTTCTGAATCATAGAGGAGTATCCCTAGCTATTTGTCATGTCTGAATGATAGAAACGTATTCAAATGATTTCCTGTAATGGAGAAGAAGGTGCTTTTGCTCCATACATTTCCCTTTTGAATATCTTCCTGCTGAGGTGGAGAGGGAAGGGTAAGTAATGCATGTGATTTGTTCTCTGCTACTGCTATTGCTGCTGTTTTCAGCATGAATGTAGGGACCAAAGCCCAGGAGAGTATCACCTGTGTACTCCTTTTGTCTCTCAAACACATCAAAGGCTTTAACAAAGCCTTTGGGAGCTACATCTTCTGATGTTCTCTTTGTTGGGAATCATTCTAGGCCCTTCATGCTGTGAACTAAATCTACCAGTATACCATACCACTTTCTTGCCATAGTAAACTATTTACTATTCTCCCAATAATTTCCATGTCCAATTGTCTCTACATGTTTAATCATGTTGTTCCATACCATCAACCTGAGAAGGCTTTCCTTCTTTATCTGTCTGTGAAAAGTATATCCATCTGTACTCAGTGGAATAGTGTTCTCCCAAACTTCATATCCACCTGCAACCTCAGAATTGACTTTAGTTGGAAATAGGGTCTTCTCAGATGTAATTAGTTAAAATGAGATTATTCTGGGTGGGAGTTGTCCCTAATTCAGTGATTGCTGTCTTTGTAAGAAGACATGTGAAGTCCCAAAGTGACAGACACAAAGGGAAGAAGGCTATGTGATGATGGAGGCAGAGATTGGAGTGATGTATCTATAAGCCAAGGAATACTGGGGATTGTTGATAACCACTGGAAGGTAAGAAGAAGCAAGGAAAGATTCTTCTCTCGAGCCTTCAGAAGGAGAGTGGGATTAACCCCTTTATGTCAGACATGTAGCCTTTAGAATTAAAATAGGATAAATTTATGTTGTTTTAAGTTACTCAGTTTATGTAAATTTGTTATGGCAGCCCTAGGAAAATGTTATACCCTTCAAGGTCAGGTTCAAGTATGGCATCTTCCCAGACTTCTTTAACCAGATATAATTTCTCAGTGTTCCTTCATGGTAGAAAGATCATAAACATTAGTGCCAGAGAAATCTTGGCTGTAATCTCAGCCCAGCTACTGAGTGGATTTTTTATCTGTATAATGGAAATAATAATGCCTACTTCATAGGGTTGTTGTATCAATAAATATGATTCTCTCTCCCTCTCTCAACTGACTTACTCATTCTGCCTCATATTGAAATGACTTTGGAATAAGAATAATAGTTCTATTTTGCCTAATTCAGGGACTTGAAAGAGAATACATAAGTAGGCAATCAACTTTGCACATTATAAACAATGCAGTACCTACCAATGATGGAGACAAATAGTGTGCAAAACTAAGGGTATCAGAAGTCTAGTTTTTCTTCACTAGGCACTCTAGCCCCATAATCTAGGAAACTGAGTTATAAAAGAAAACTGAGGAAGATTGTTTTGTTTCCCCCTTACCTGTAGAGTTTTAAACTCTACAGGTGGATTTTGTCTTAGTGGCTAATTGTGAAGTAAAACTTCAGAAATGTTAGGGTTCTCTCCAGATTGAGCAGCTCCTGTGTATAGTGCTGGCACATTCTTGCACTTGGCTGCATGTGATGAGAAAGCCAAAAGTCTATCACCTGCTATTATGGTCTCTCCTCCTCCAGGTCACCTTCCTAAAGGTCTCAGCTCTGGAGAATTTCTCTGGTTTTTCATTCCTGGAGGTTTCTGCAAGTGGAGGCAAGTACTTTTTGTCAGTATCCTCCACCTCCATGAAACTTTTTCAAAAAGGTCAATGGTAACATTATCTGCTTACTTTTGGTTCATTGTCTTTTTTCCAGGCATATCATTAAAATTGTTCAGAGTGAGTCCTTATGCCAGATCATACTGGACAGTTTATGGGCATTGACCTGTACTCTGTTTAACATAGTGGAGTTAATAAGGATAACATGCTATCCCTTCAGTATGAGTAAAACCCTTGTGTTAGTCTCCTTAGCCTACCATAACAAAATTACCACAGACTGAGTGGCTCTGCAAACTATAAGTCTGAGATCAAGATGGTGGCAGTGTTGAGTTCATGCTGAGACCACCTCCTTGGCTCGAAGATGGTCTCTATCTCTTCTCCCTTTGTTCTCATGTAGTCTTTCCTCTGTGTCCACACATTTCTCCCAATTTCAAGTATGGCTAATAGATGGTCTCTATCTCTTCTCCCTTTGTTCTCATGTAGTCTTTCCTCTGTGTCCACACATTTCTGTTTCCAAATATCCTCTTTTTATAAGGACACTACTCAGACAGAGGGGCTGGGATTTAGCTCAGTGGGTAGAGCGCTGTGCTGCAGTCTCTGAGGTCCTGAGTTCAATTCCCAGCACCTCAAAAATGGGAGAAGGACCTGGCAATCCACTCCCAAGGCAATCCCGAAACAGTCAGCCATTGAAAACCCTATGAGGGTCACTATGAGTCGGATACCGACTAGATGGCACCTAACAACAACAAGTCAGACAGAAGTAGAGCCCCACCCATATTGGCCTCATTTTACCTTAGTAACCTCTTAAAAGGCTGTGTTTCCAAATAGCATCACTTTCTGAGGTACTATATGTTAGGACTTCAACATATGAAGTTTGGCAAGTTACAGTTCAACCCATAACAGCCCTATAGTAGCTTTGCGATCAAAATTAAATGGCTTTGCAATCAATTTGTGATGGATTTATGATTTAGTCTTGTCTGTCTACATATTACATCCTCTGAGGCCTGGGACTTTTTTGTATATATATATATATCTCCATCACAATCCACAAGACTTCCTTATCACAAGAAAGGCAAATGAATCACATAACTTAACACTTAAAGCTCATATACCCTGTGTCCAGCCACTGTAATAGGACTTTCAATTTGCTCCTCACAATCACTCAGCAAAATAAATATTAATACCTCCATTTCAGTTGTTGTTGTTGTTGTTGTTGTTGTTGTTGTTGTCGTTGTTAGGTACTGTCCAGTCGAGTCTGACTCATAGTGACCCTCAGAGGGTTTTCAGTGGCTGATTGTTTCAGGATTTTCAGATGAGGAAAATAGAATTTAGAAAGGCTAAACTGATTTTCTTAAAAGCACAAAACTAGTAAGTACTGGTCTTAAGATTTAAGTATTAATCTGACTATAAATCCATGCCCTGCCCACATGCATTCTTTATCTGAAATTGAAAATTCTTTTCTCATTTCATTAAAATGAAAAAAATAGCCCTATGAAAGAGTTTGTAGCTGTTTGCATTAATAGTTTATTCATATGTCTATGTGGGCTGGGATTTAGCTCAGTGGGTAGAGCGCTGCGCTGCAGTCTCTGAGGCCCCGAGTTCAATTCCCAGCACCACAAAAATGGGAGAAGGGCCTGGCAATCCACTCCCAAGGCAATCCCGAAGCACTCAGCCATTGAAAACCCTATGAGGGTCGCTATGAGTCCGATACCGACTTGACGGCACCTAACAACAACATGTCTATGTATCATATATCCATACTCGACTGTATTCTTTCTGGTATTTTCTCACTTGTTGCTTCTGTTTCTGAACTTGTCATGAAAACTTGCACAATGGAAAAATCAGGAAATAGTCACAGAAAAGTGGCTAATTACAAGTTGAAAACAGAATTGGTAGGTGATGGTGCAGAGAGCCGAGAGCCCTTTCAGACATATTGGTGTAATTAAGTGATTCAGATTTGTCCTCTGGCCTTTGTAATCAAACTGTACTTTGCTTTGTCATACACATTGCTTTGCAGTACCAAAAATGGGCTGTTTTGTGCATTTTTCCTTATATACTTTTGTTCCCAAATTCTGTAATTGATCAGAGATTACATAAGAAAAGTCAGGACCATCCTAGTTCTATGAACATTTTCTGTGATTGTGACAGAGTTTGTGATCCTCTTTCTACCTAGTGAATGGTACAGTTATTAAAGATTGATTCTTTATAGAGGAAGGGGGTATTATCAGTCTCAGTGACAGACAAAATACATTTTAGGGGTTGGAGGGCTATTTGCTGCTGATGGTGGTCATAATAGTGCTTCCTGCTGTTGAATTGTTTAGAGATTACACACACTGTAGCTCACCTGATTTCACAAAAACATATTGAAATGGTCAGTAAGGGATTGTTATATCTACTTTCCAGATGCAGAAATTTAGGTCCAAGGAGGTTAAATGGAGGTAGAGCAACAAATAGATCTTTTGACCACCCCCAATTCAATTGCTGAACTATTCTTTAAAAACCCAACACACTGTGGTCATTCACTTTCAACTGTTGTATATTTTGTCCTCCTGGAAAAATGTATATGTAGAATTTGGACTATTAATATTTGCTTATTAGTTTCAAATGCCCAGTTGATGCCAACGAAGATCCAGAGGCTTCTTTCTCCCTATACTCTGTGAAGCAGAACATTTAGAGTACTCAGTCTATGGTTCAATCTTCCCTCCCAGTGTTTTCCTCTTGCTACTAACTCATAACCAATAACCACCATGTATTGAATATCATCCATGTGCTGGGTGCTAGCTCTACACTTTTGCTAATCCTCACAATAGTTCTACAAGACAGGTATTACCATATGCACCTTACAAGTGGAGGAAGTGAGGCTTGAAGCTATTAACTTTCCCAAAGTCACACAGATATTAAGTAGCAGAAACAGAATTTCACCTCATCCAGTCTGACTCTGGACCACTGTTTTTTATCATTATACCTCTTTAAATTCAGTGGGATGATTTTTTTTTACCTGAGTTATTTGGGAGTTATAGCCTGGAGGAGGCCATTCCTTAAGGCATAGATTGATAAAAATAAATAATAATCTTGGAAACATCCAATGGAATATGCACCTAGGAAAGCTAAAATTTCAATTTATCTACATCAGCCAATTAGGAAGTAGTATTCTGTAGAAAATTGGAAAGCTTATAAGGCTATGAAAGCTTCTGGTATAAGCTTCTCTGAGGATACATATAATACAGGCACTGTGACTGCACAGAGAATACCTGCTTTGCTCAGTTCTGCTACAAAACTATTTTTGCCCTCCTATTTCTCTAACCCACTGATATTTTTCCATATATCTGTTATTTTTAGTTTATACATCATCACTTAAAGGAAAACATACTCACCAAAATAAGTCTCAGTTCCTGGATGTTTTCCTGACAAGTATTAATCTATTCTATTGGCAAGTAGTGTTAACAAGCATCATAGTATGCAATCCTTGGGTAGTAGGTGGATCCCTTCTCCTGGGATGGACTGTTCAGATTAGCAGGCAGGAGTGTTGAATTGCTGACTTCCTTCAGATCTACTCCCTGTCAGATCTGCAGACATTTGACTCCTTCTGTTACTATCTGCAATCTCCTCTCATCACGCACTGTGGTAGGGGCCATCATCTGTGTTGGAGGAGTAGAGGAACTTTCCTTACCCAAATTAGCTTAATGACTCCATATGCTTTTAGGACTCACAACTTTTTTTTTTTGTGGTACTGGGGGTTGAACCCAGGGCCTTGCGCTTGCATGCTCTGCAAGTGCTGGACCACTGAGTTGTGCCCCCAGCCCATTTTTTTTTTTTTACTTTTTGAGACTGGGTCTAATTAAGTTATGCAGACTGCCTCTGGTCTCGAATTTGCAATCCTGCTGCCTCTGCCTCCCGAGCTGCTGGGATTACAGGCTTGCACCACCGTGCCCAGCCAGGACTTACAACTTTGCATTCTGTTGGTAGAGGATCAAGTCATGTCCAATGGACTCCTCATTGCGAAGCAGTGAAGAACACCATTTTGGATATAAAGATGTAGGAAATGGAATTCCAAGCCCTTGGTTATAGTACAGGTTCACCATGGGACTCTGCAGATTGTGCCTACAGTATCTGCTTGTTATTAGATGCTCCTTGTAGTCACACTCTGACATCTTCCCAGTGTAGGCTGCCTCGGTACGCTCAACACCTCAGCTCAGCTCACTCACCATGAATAAGCCAGATTCCTTAAATCAGTGGTGATCAATAGCTTTCATGAAAGGTCACACTGGGAAAAAGAAAACTGTGCATGGGACAGGTAATAAAGACTCAATACTTAGACACAATGGGTAGGAAGGGAGGATAGATGTTTTCAAGATTAAAGTGGCTTTATTAATCCTATGGTGGTGGAGGTGGGAGGAAAGGTTTATTCTTCAAGTTTTTATTCAAGTGTTTCTTGAATAGAAAGTACTAGTGAGAAAATTGTCACTTCTTTTCAGCTACTAAAAAACTTAAATATTTAGACATATTTGAGGAATAGAAATACAGAGCTTCTTTTTAATCTTTTATCCTGAAGTTAGCCTGCCTGGCCATAAGATGAAGCCTATGATCTATCAGCTGCTTAGAAGTGTGTTAAAGGATTTTTGAGCTGGAAAGGCTCTTAGAGATGATGTAGTCTGTTGGTTCCAAAAATTTTCATAACTAAGGCACCTTTAATTAATTTACCCCTAGATTCCATACTTTGAAATATCAAGCCTACCAAATTGTCTTTATCACATCATAATTCCCTTTCCCACTGTTTGTTTCTCAGAGCCATTGATGACCCATTAGTGCATATGATCATTACCAGTGTGATCACCATACACTGATATAATTCCTTCTCAAAACAAGGACACTAGATGGTTGAGTCAGCCTGGGATCAGCTTGATCTTAGGAATCTTTACAATCCATCTCCCTCAGGCATATTAGAACATTAAATATAGCTCCTGGACTCCCATGATGACCTTTTTATGATCCTTGTGGAGAGGTGGAGAGCCATTTATGTCATCTTCCTTTAAGGAAGTATCAGAATACCAGAGGTAAAAGGAAAAGTGATTGGCCCATGGCCACACAGCACCTTAATGGCAAGGGGAAGGAGCAGAATTCACATCTCCTGAGGCTCAATCCTCATGTTCCACATCCTCAGTTTTCATGTACCTTAGATATAAAAGATTAACATTGTGTTATATTCTTTGATAGCATGGGCTTTTTAATGAGGAGGTTGGAAGGATCTCATAGGATAGCAGTTGCTGGACACAAACTTGGGATGAGAGTGTAATTGTGTGGAAAGGGCACTGGGTTAGGAGTGAGATATTCATGGGCTTAACATCTGGTTCTGCCACTTAGAGGCTGTGTGACCCTGTATCAGTAGCTTCGCACACTAAACTTATTTGTCTGGTACATGAAGGCATACCATAAATATTTGTTTCATGACTTACTTGGTTAGAAACAATAATACTTACCTCATGTAGCTACACAGGAGATACAAAAATAAAACACATCCATGATGGAGTTATTAGATAACCCATAAAACAATAATAATGGTTAATTATTCATCTTTAATTTATACCCAGCTTTCTTTTCTTTCATGAATGATTTCAGGCATCATCTTATAGGCTATCTTAGGTGTTGTTGCTCTTGATGAAATTCACTTAGGCAGTCATGTAGTGTCCATGTTATGCTTTGTCCCTGAGGGGTTAAAAAGGCATGGTGTTCTCATCAGTGAAGTTCACTGTCTTCTACTGTCTTCTTCCCCTTTAGGGTGATGATCTTTGTTAAAATGGCACCTCATTCCCCGCCCTCCTGGATGAAGTCATAGTGAAGATCCACTTAACTTTTTGGATTTTTCTTCTTTTAGCCTGATGGCTCTAACTATTACTGTTTAGATGCTCCAAGGTTAATCGTGTGGGCACATGCATTGGTGACTGCGTTAAGGACACTTTTCACAGACAAGTATATCCACTTCCCAGTAAGTCAGATAATTAAGCTTCAGTGGCACATACATTATGTGGCTTTCATCATGATTCATATATGGGAGCTCATATATGGGAGCTCCAGGAAGCTCTTTCTCTATTAGTTTAACAAAATATGGAGACACATATTCAATTGCAGGGCTCTAATTACCATGTACTGTCTTATGTGTAGGGTGCCAGTCACATTGATATGAGTGAGCTGTGCACAGCTCACAAGGCTGGATGGTGAGGCTCTATTCCACATTCCACACTGGACTTCCCAGGGGCCTCTGCAGACCCTCAGCACAGACCATGGGCTATGGGAATGAGCCAGAGACATTCTCATGCATAGTCCTAGACTTCAGTTGTTCAGGAGAGGAACAGACTTCTAGTCACTGAATAACAGTCTGTTCCCATGTCCCTCACAGGGAAAAAAAGAATACACACAATATGATTCTTATGGAGGAATTGGAGTCTGTAGGAGAGAATGGGTAGGTTTTAGGGTGGGGCATTGTAGGTGGAGCTGATAAAAATTTCATGAGAAGAACAGAATCTTGGGTGGTTTCATGCTTGCAAGAATGGCATCAGGCTCAAATAAAATTGTTCAATCTTGTAAATGGCCTAGAGCAATCTCTAAGATGAAAAGTTATACGTTGAATGGCAAAACAAGCAAGATACTTGAAGAGTACACTGTACAAGGAATCAGTATAATGAGAATTTCCCCAGTTTTGTTTGTCTTGCAATATTGAGGAATTTTTTCTCTTTGTAAACTAAGGAGATAGAACATACCTTTGAGTATAGTTAAGAATGGATTCATAATTAACTGTCCAGAGATTTGTTGTTGAGGTAAAATTTCTGAGAAATATTCTTCCTATGGACAGGAAGAATTAGCTCTGTAGCAAGCAAACAAAAGGGCACTTTTTTCCCCTTAATGACTTTTCTAAGGAAGCTGGGGGATGAGAGAAGAATGAAAAAGGACATTATCTCATTGCTCAAATGACCAGGTCTATTGGGCCCAGAGCTCTGGCTGATTCACAGCTGACCTAGGGCCAAGGCTTGTAGGCGGCCTCCAAGATGTCCCTGTCTTGGCCAAATTGCTGTGCAGTCATATATGTGTTAAAAATATACACCAAAGCTGGCTGTTTGGGGGACATCTTTCTTTCCGAATGGAGAGGGTACCCTGTATCTATTGACTCGGGCACTTTGCTCCAGAGGAAACATTGTGCAGGGGTAGGAACATGGGCTCTGTCTTTCATTCCATACATGCCCTGGGACAAATGACCCACCCTCTCTCAGTCCCAATTTGCTTACATAAGAGGTGGGGAGAAGAATAATCCCAACTTCTAAGGCTTGTTTCTTCAATCACATTAGATGTTGTTGTTATTGTTGTTAGGTGCTGTTGAGTTGAGTCCGACTCATAGTACAGCAGATCGAAACACTCCCCAATTCTGTGCCAGGCACACAATCTTATTTATATTAAAGCCCATTGTTGCAATACTGTGTCATATCCATCTACTGGAGGGTTTTCCTTTTTATTGTTGACCTGCCACTCTCCCAAGCCTGATGTCCTTCTCCAGGGATTGGTCCTTCCTGACTACATGTCCGAAATACATAGATAATCTATGTAAAAACTCTTCTCACCATGCCAGGTATTGCTCAAAAAAAGATTGATGATAACAATGGCCTTTTGTGTGAGATTTGTCAGCTCTGATTCATTCAATATGTTGTTTTGGGCCAAGGAGTCTCACCTAGGAAAGAATTCAGACCCAGGTTTATAAGTTGCACATTGAAGCTCTGTCTGGTGCTCTTGCATTGAAAGAGACCTTGGTTTTTAGGGACTCTAGGAGAAAGACAGCTTGTGCAGAGACAGGGTAATGGAAAAGAGACATTGGATGCTGTAGATCAGTGGATTCCCACTTTTTCAGAGGAATGAGAAGCCATCGATACAATTCAATTTGGTCTTGAATTTCAGGAGCAGGGACCTTCCACTTAAATGCCATCCTAGAAGGTTTGAGGACTTTCTCTCCATATAAGACTGGGGATTTGCAATTTTTGAAATATGAAGCATGCTTTTAGTGCATGGATAAAGGGACACATCATTTGACTTAGGTCCTGTCCTGGGCCAGTTGACCTATGGCCTGATTTCCATAAATATATTCTCACTAGCAGCTTTGGCAATGTCAGCAGGAGGCCAGGCAAGGCCAAGCTGCCTTATGTCCTGGCATTATCTCAATCAAGCATGAAAATCTTGATTTTTGGTGGTTGTTGTTTTAGGTTGTTTGTTAAATACTAGCCTTTCTTCCCCAAACACTTTGAAGCAAAGTGAAATGAACAGAGAAACCTTAGCAAATACCTCTCAAGGCTCAATGGAAGAGCTCCTCATCAGAGCTTATCTAGTCCTCCCCTTGCTCTGCACTCCAGGCCTGAGGAGGAGCTGGGGAGAAAAGATAGCACTGTATTCTGCATGAGAAACCTACCTAAGCCTGTAGGTTTAGGGCCTAATTTGTAATTAGACAGTTTCTTGGAAGTACATCAAGCTCAGCTTCAAATCAGAACATCTTTTGGGGATAAATCTGTATTTAGATGTTTCATTTAAAAATTCATCGTTGGATAACAAAGTATTTTGTTGCAACTCCTACTTGATGCATTCCAAATTCTCTTTAACTCTTTTTTGATTATAATGATGTCATTAATTATGGATGCAGTGGGTGGAGGTGGGGTGAGAATGTGCCAGGGGCTCAGCAGCAAATAGAGGGCAGCACAGGCAGACAAGTTGTGGATCTTTGAGGCTGGAGAATCCATGACCACCCAGGCCAAGAGCTTGCCGCCCCTGACTCCCTTTTCTGGATCCTATTATTTGCATCTTCGTATTGCTCTGAAATAGCCAGGAGGCACATCTTTCCCGATAGTGGGCAGGAAAGGAAGTACTAAAGGTATTTGGCAAACAGGCTAAGTTCCCCGAAGGTTGGTAAAAGGATGTAGTGTTTGTGTCTATACTGGCAGCCTCCATCTCTCCCATTCTCTCATCTGACTCCACTCATCCCTGCATTGAGACTGCTCTTCTCAAGATCACTGGTGAATGCCCATGTGGTCCAGTAGAATGGTCTTTATCTCATTTGATCTCTTAGAAGCATCTACCAGCTCACTACTCTCTTCAGTTGGTTTCCTTGACCTCAGGTTTACCTGATTCTCTTTCTTCACTGGCCACTCCTTCTCAGTCTCCTTTCCTGTCATCATCCCCTCTATCCATTTTCTATGTGGTAGGGTTCGTTAGGGCTTATTTCTGAGCTTTTGCCTCTCTAATCTACATCCTGCCCCTGACTACTTTCTCTTGTTTTAATATTTAGCATATGACTTTCATATTTCTACCTGAAATCCTAATTCTTTCTCCCAAATGCACTGAGCTAAATATTCTCTTGAAAGCAGAATACTAAAGTGATGTTAACTCTCGAGCCTGCTGATTTTTCTTCTATTCCTTTGCCTTTGATGTCCTTTTGCTAGATCATTTACCTTAGAGTTATTATTTCAACAAATACAAACATAATCTATGTTGCACCATATGCATTGCCAGCTGCGTTGAGATTGGGGATTGGGGGAGAGAAAACTCTAGTGCACTGGGATGTGTGATTTCCTTGTGTAGTGGACAATCTATATTCATTCATTTAGTCATTGATGTGAATATAACCACATAGGTGAGCCTCATCTCACATAGAAATATTTATTTGGCAAACATTAATAGAGGACCTTCAATATGCCACATGATGTGGCACACAGTAGGGATATTGTGAGGACCAGGACCCAGATCCTGGCCATGTATGTCCTATAACTTAGAGAGCCAGAAGGGAATCACAAAGTAGCATGAAATGTCACATAAGGTAATTTGGATATGGAAATGAATACAGATGAGGACCTCAAGTCTACCTTACATGATGCTATGTGTGTTGGAAATGCTACTCTTTGCCAAGTTCTTGCAGTTTGCTTCATGATCAATACAAAGGGGCACTTTCTGGGGCTTTGGTTTCCAACAGGACCCAAGCCCTAGTGAGCTGAACTTGACCTGAAGGTCTCATTTTGTCTCAACCTAGCCTCTCTGGGGTTCTGCTAAGCTCTGTAAAGGAGGAAGTGGAGGTGGGATGGAGGGAAGAGAGGAGCACGTTTTATCAAGCAGGAGGGGCTCTGGGTCTGCTCTTGTCACAGTGGTCATGGAAGAGTACCAGTTGAGACAGATGACCTAGCTTTGTAGGGAGATGTTCTCTCAAGTAGAGTTAAAGGAAGCCAGAGTCACCCTTACTCTCTATCCCACCTAGGCACAGACTGTTTATCCCTTTGCTCACCCACATATAATCTCTCTGCTGTAGAATTGTGACCCCCTCCCCTCACCCATGGCTTTACAATCTCCAATATGGAGGGGGTGAGGGGAGGTGGAAAGCATAAGGCTCCCTCTAGAGATGAATATATGTGAATTTCTCCACAGAAGGTGTATTTCCACAGAAAGAAATGCATACTAGGTGCTTAATTAGTATGTGTTGAATGAGTGAATGACACATTGGGTATGCACGACTTAATCCGAATCTATTCATGTCATATATCATGGTAGATACTAAGGATGGACAGATGAATGATACCAGGTTTCTGCACCTAAGAAACTCAGTTCATAGTCTCATGTGAGCCACTGAGATGTTAACAAACAAATGCCATTTGGTGTTAAAATTATTATAAGATCAATAGCTGATGGCCTTCTTATGTCTTGGTAATACTTCATGAACATTATTTCATTTAATCCCAAAAACAACCCAGTATGATATTTTTTATTAGTTCTCAGTCTTCAGATGAGGAAACTTAGTCACAATGAAGCAATGAGGATAAATAATTCTTTCTTCCTGACTGCCTATTTTCTTTCTTCCCTCCTCCTCTTTCTTTTCTCTTTTGTTCTTTCTTTTCTTTCCTTCTCTTTTCTTTTTGCTCTTTCTCTTTCTTTTTCTCTTTCTTTCTTTCCTTCCACTACTGGGGAGTTGAACCCAGGGCCTCACACATACTAGAAAAGTGCTCTACCCCTGAGCTGCACCCTTAGCCCCTTTTTAGTTTTTTTATCTTGGAGACAATGTCTCACTAAGTTACACAGGCTGCCTGTGGTCTCAAACTTGCCATCCTCCTGTCTCAACCTCCCAAGTCACTGCAATCACAGGAGTGATGCCAGCAAATGATTTTTGCATGATGCCCAGGAACTCATTTTTACATGCAGTTAAAAATTGTCAAAGCTGGGATTCAAACCAGGAAGATGGACTTCAAAACTTGGGTTCTAAAGTGCCATTGCCATTACCTTTGGGTCTGGGCTAAAGCTTGAGAGAGTTTAGGCAGGCACCAGTAAAGTCATTGAGGGAGACTTCTTTTGTGTGGAGAGAAGCAGATGAAAATGGGTCTTTACGAAGAAGCAGTAAAATGTAATAGGTTTATTGATCTGTGATAGCACACCGCCGTGTAATTCATGGGGCCCTCTCTGCAGAAGATGATTGAGGCTTAGCAAGAATTTGAAGATGATTTACCCCTTTGCTCAGGTGCAACTTTGGGACCTTGGGATCACCCAGTGTGCTGCACCTGTGTCTGTAGCTTTTGCAATGAATAAGGGAGGCTGCTGAAGCAGTGGAGAGGTTGTCTGCTCAATAACTCCCTGACTTCTGGCCAACTGGGCTGACCATTTCATGTGGAAGCAGCAGGACCCTCAAATATGTCTCATATACATCAAAATGAAACACATAACACATAGGTTCTGTTTTTCATATTTATATGAAAAGACACATCTATAATAATGGACAAAAAAGCAGTAGTTTTTAGGAATTAGAGGCAGATTGGGGTGGTGGTTTTTCTTCATTTATGTATGTATTTATTTCTTATTTTTGCGGTGCTACAGATTGAACCCAGGGCCTTGCCTATGCTAGGCAAACATTGTACCACCAAGATTCATCACCAGCTGTGTGGTGGTGTTTCCATGAATCACTACAGGTGTTAAAACTCATAATGGTGTGTGCCAAGAAAAGGCAATTTTACTGCTTTTTTAATTTTACAAAGTAAAATTTAAAAAGAATCATGCACATGCCACCTTATGGGTTCTATTTTTTACCCCTCAGTACCTGTACAAAAATGTGGGCACTCAAAGCCTTTTATGATTTATTTGGCAAGGCTGGAAGAAGGATAATAAGTGGAGAGATTGCTTAAACTTGGCACTTGATTCTCTTCAAATCATGAGAACCTTATTTATCCTCCTCTGTACCATCTCTGCTGTTAAGCTCTTGAGTGCCCTTATTTGATAAATGCCCTCTTGGCAATATGGGATGGTACGTGATCCTGGTGCACTCTCTAGGGAATGTCATGAAGTTAGACAAAAAAGCACCTTTGTCTAGGCTGTGGCCCATACTTCCCAAATGACTAGCTTCCCAGTTTTCTATCAGTGTTTGACATGAGTCCAATTCTTGTTTGTACTTGTAGCCCCGGCCAGGCAGACCTTAACTTACATAGGCCTTTATCCATTAAATGGATCACTCACAAAGTTTTCTGTGAAGACTAAAGACTGGAATCTCAGTTCTGGTGCTATAGGGCAGAAGGACCACTCATTTCTACCAAGTTGAGGATGTGTCCTCCTTGCTCCTTTCTCCCTTCTCTTTTTCCTCTTCCCAAAGCCATGGATGTTGTATGGTTCAGAGCAGGAGAAAAATGGGAGAGGTGGGTAAATTGTCATCAGTTATGCTCCAGATAGGCTAGCTTCAGTAATATGCATAGTATTTTTTCCAAACTCCTTTCTTACTAGTTGTAGGACCTTTGACAAGGTACTTAAAAGTTCTTTGATCCTTTCCTCATTGAAGATAGATATGCAGATAATGATAACTCCAAGAAAGATATTGGGGTTAAATGTCAAAGTGGTGGGTACATTTTTATGGTAATAAAGGTGAGTGGGATTTATGATGGTCTGGCTTGGGCATTACCATTATTCCCCTGTGAATGTATGTTTTCATTTTCAAACAACTCAGCAAACAAATCACAGATGCAATTTTGCAACGTACAGCACATTTTGCCCAATTTATCTTAAAGGCTGTTAGCAGAGACCTACACTCCGTGAGTAGCACATGCCTGAAATAAAATACAGATTCCCATGAAGGTATTCTGACAGGCCAAACAAGATACAAGTTGTTACTGCACCTTGGAGTGATGAGGCAGGATTGAAAAGAGTTCTTGTCATGACGCAATCCATTTGTGCTTGCCCGTAGTCAAACCAAGCACTTTTGGGTGTGGTCATGTGGGAGAAGAATGTCTTGCTCCTTTATCTCTATCCCCTTTTAAAGGAGAAACCATTGTCTTCTGCTTCTTGTCAGTGGGCCTATTTCCTCCTCTTAACTCCCATGGCATTTTTCTGGAGCTACTCTCTTAGCCGTTTCCTATTTTTCCTCTCGGAATATTATTCCTCTATTTCTCACATCCCTCAGTGGTCTACAAGCTCTTCTAGGGCATCCAGGTCTTTCTCAAAGAACTGTGTAAAGTGTCTTGGTGGTGCGTGGGATGTAGCTCTTCAAACTTAAAAGCAAAATAGATTACCTTAATTTGTAAGAAAATGACATTTTTTCATTTAAAAAAGTAAAACTATATCTGTTGATTACAGACAATTTTGAAACACAGATTGACAAGACAGAGAAAATCAAAATCATCAACAATTTACCACTTAGGTAAACAGGCTCATCACATAATATAATTTGCTTCCATGAATCTGAAGAGGAGCATGATGTAGCCAATATACTCAGTACCATCACAGCATGGTGGAAAAGAAGAAAAACCTAGTTCTGTGGGCAATTGGGAGTCAGGACAACGTCTGAGCAGGACATTGATGACATGAAAATATTTAAAAGTATTTTTCTTAGTATGATATGCAAGATGGTGTGAAGAAAGCAAGGCCTGCAGCATAGAGATCAGCTAGGAAGCCATTGCTCAGAGGCCACACATTTTTACTAATTGACCTGAAGTTAAAGACAATGCTATTTAACCAGAGTGACCTTCCCAAGTTACTTACCCCTGGGACCAGGGCTTTAAACCTTACTTCAACCCAAATTCCGAACACATTCCAGTTCAGGCGTTTAAATTGTTTTTCCTCTAAGCATAGGATTTAAACCTGAACATGAACTAAACCCAAACCCTTCCAATTTTAACATACTGAACCTGCACCTGAACCTGAACCCAATCTTTTTGCAGGTCTGAAGCAGGGCTTCAGATTTGTGTTCAGAAAAATTTTGGAAAGGTTGGAACCAGAACAGGTTCAGGGTTTGGGCTCAGGTTCAGGTTCAGTTTGAAGTCCTGCCTGGGACTTTCAAAAATGAAACTTAACCTCTCCACATTTATTGAGCAACAAGGGCTCTGAGAGGCCAGCACTGTGGCGGTGCTAGGCACAGTTGTCATATACCCCTGTTCTCTCTCTAGGCTACACTCCAACATATGGGTCAGAAGGACCATATCTTTAAATCTGACGACTCACTGGTTGTCCATGTTAATAAATATCTTAGAGAATCTTTCCCAAGTCTGTCACTCTTCCTTTACAAGAAATTTTGATTTCCTTAAAGGTCAGTGTGCCTCTGGTCAGAAAGGCCTAGGACAAAAGAAGTTGCAGGCTGTAAGAAACATGAAGACCCCTGTTGTTTGTTGTTGTTAGGTGCCATTGAGTCAGTGTCCAACTCATAGTGATCCTATGTACAACAGGTGAAACACTACTGTCAGTGCTTCTCTGCTGTTCATAGGGTTTTCAGTGGCGGATTGATTTTTGGGAGTGGGTTGCCAGGTCTTTCTCCCAAGCCTACAGCACCTGGTGTTCCCAGGTGGTCTGCTATCCAAGTACTAACCAGGCCTGACCCTGCTTAGCTTCCCAGATCTGAGAGGATCAGTTGCCACAGTGGTATGGCTGTAGGCCCCCTGTTGTTTAGATGAGGAAAAGTAGACCCCAAGAAGTCAGCCTTGCCCTAGATCTCACATAGTAAGCATCAGAGGTGGGCCTCAAATTTAGCTGGAGACTATAAACCCTCCCACCCAGCCATTAACACAAATTACTTCAAGGGTAGAGGAGATGTCTGTGCCTCTAAGCAGGAGCCTGTAGGGTGACAAGCAATGAAACCCTTAATAAGAGATTGCCTGTTGATTATTTCAGACACAGTGCAGCTATGTAAAAACAACCAAGAAGCAAACAAACTTAAAACTTAAA
Source organism: Pedetes capensis (assembly GCA_007922755.1). Taxonomy (NCBI): domain Eukaryota; kingdom Metazoa; phylum Chordata; class Mammalia; order Rodentia; family Pedetidae; genus Pedetes; species Pedetes capensis. The sequence goes on from VMDO01010798.1 coordinate 54,436, forward strand.
CACATCATACTCTTGGCATGGTTTTGCATCTTTCTATTTTTAGCTGGAGTTATCTTTCACTTTATTTCTGGGAAGAGGTCAGGTTTTAATGGCTCAGTAAACTGTGATTTGGTATGGAAGGAGGGCATTAGGACTGTTTGGCTGCAAAAAGTACTAACTGAGCCTTTCTGCCTCCTTACCATGCACCTCTCATCTTTGGGTAATATTTGGACTAAAAATAAAGACACTGTTGGGAAGGACAAATACCCCATTGAACCAAGCTCAGGAACAGTGAATGGCTATCGAGTGTTTTAGATAGGAATCCCCACTAGCTTCCAGTTGGGGTTACCCAAAACCACACAGAGGATCGACCTTTAAAATGTTGGCTTTTTATTCTGTGTGCCCACCTAAGCTGTTAGGGAATGGACACATGGAACATATTAGCTACAGAGTCAGAACCCATTTCTTAGAAACTGAGATTTGGTCATTCTTTCCTATCTATGTACTTTTTTGTTGTGGTGCTTGGTTTGGAACCCTGGCCTCACACATGCTAAGCATGCTCTCTAACAGTGAGCTATGCTCTCATTCCCAACTTGCTTATTTTAAACGGAGCACATAAGCCAATCCTTGAATGCTGCAAATCACCTTTTGTTGAGTTCTTCTTCCTAGACACATATGCATTTAGGGTGTAGTTGTGTAGGCTATTTCTGAGTTTTTGCAAAGAGTAAATTCTGACTTCTCTATATCCTTGGATGAAAACAGAAATACACAGGTTTTGTGGATCAACTGGAGAAGCTGATGACTTTATTCACATATAGTTACCTTGGGTATGTTGGAGGCCTGGAGCAAGTTGGCCAAAGAGAATTCTTTTAGGATTGGAAGAAAACTCAGCCCCCAAACTAGATAATGTGACATGTTTCATTTTTAATGAGTTTATTTTCCTGTTTTAGCTTAGAGGTGTTGGTTCATCATTTTGATCCTTGACAAAAAGGATTCTGCTTAGACTCTCAGCTCCTTGGTGGGTTGGAATTTCACAAAAACATCTGCAATAAAGCAAAGGGGATTCATACTGTCCTAGACAATGTTCTCTTGAAGGTTTCCCACAAGCATCTGTAGCTACAGGTATCCCTGTCAGTCTCACTGCTCACTAGGCAAAAGTCGACACTTATATTTAAAAAAAGAGGATCTTTTTCTGTCATATTCCTTCAGTAAAGACTCAAGTCTGCTATTGCAAATGGGCGGTATCTAGCTCTGGTATATCACCATCTCCTACAGCATGTAGGCACTACTGCCAAGCATTTTCGTAGTTAGGGAGTAAATAACCTCAAAGATTGGCCAGGAAGAGGGAAATGACTAGAATTCTGGTCATGGTAGAAAATCTTTTTCAATTTATAATTCATAAGAAATTTGCTTCAGCAGAGAATTGATGTTGAAGATTTCCCCCCTCTCATTTCTGTCCTTTCTTTTCATTTTTTATTTCCTGAAGACAACCAACTATTAAATGTAGGAGATGAGCATACCTTTGTGACCCAAGTTGCTAAGGATATGTCAAATGCTTCAGTCCAGGGTAGCCAACAGAGGTTTGGGGTGTCTCCACAGCCCTTGACTTTTCAACTTCAATTATAAATCTGTTTGGTCAAGTTGTGGTTTGAGCTGTGTAGTCCCTATGCCAGGCATTTGGTAAACAGCTGCTGTACAGAAGGAACTCGGACTCAGTTGTGATCATGTCTGCCAAGCAGTAGAAGTAACTGCATGTGGAGGGCTTCAGCATGTGGAAGCTGGTGGAGTTTTACAGCACAGATTATTCAGGTAGTGATGAAAAATGATGCTTGGCAAATGACCATTTTTTGACTTTAGACAGAAAAGATTTAAAAACTTTCAGATCTGTCCTCCTAAGTAGCAACAAAATGTTTTGTTTATGTAGCTTTACTTTGTCCTTTTTCTCTGGATTTAGGGAAGTCATCTTCAGGAGAAATGTTGCCCTATCCAGAAAGCAATGGATCATAGTTTGCACGCTGCATACATTTTAATATTCCTATACCTTATGTTAGTGAACACTAAAGTAAACAAAACCTGATAATCTAAACTTTGCTTTTGCTAAATTAGTGAACATAATAGATATTAGTTGAATTCCAGCAGGTTTGAGATAGAAACATTACTTTATTATGGCATAAACACAGTAGAAAAAACATCACAGACACCCTAGCACAGCACATGTTTCACTGGGAGTTTGACAAATAATGTTGGCCTCAGTGTAAACAAGCAATATTCTCCCAGACTTGATGAAGCTTTTAACTCTTTCAGACAACTTGCTGCTAGGCACCAGATACCCGGCTGGCTCAAGTCCATGGTTTTGAAAACTATTAATTTGCTGCCAGAGATTGGCTTAGAGATCGGAGAAGGCAAATTTGGAGTGCATGCTGCATTTGTTAAGCAAGTATTTATTTATTTATTTATTTTCATTTTATTTATTTATTATTGTGATGCTGAGGGTGGAACCCAGAGCCTCATATACGCTAGGCAAGTGTTCTGCCACTGAGCTACATGCCCAGCCAAAGGCAAGTATTTATTCAGTGACTGCTCTGGCCAGAGATAGTACTTAGGACTGGAGGTATACTGAGGAGTGAGAGATGTGGTGCCTCCCTGCCTTCAAAGAGTAAACTCTTTTGAGAAGGTCAGATACACAGATCTACTCATGTGTATACACACAGGCACACACACACACACACACACGTCTAAGACAATTCATAGCCATGGACTAGGGTGAGTAGGGTGGACCATAGTTGCTTTACAGTAGTACAGAGAAAGGAGAACATCACTAGAGACTCATGCCACCAGAAAAGAACTCTGCAAAAATGGAGCTTGAACTGGACAAAGTAGAATTGGAAGAATATTGTTAAGTACAGTGGCCAGGGATTCATGATATTGCCCAGCTAAGGCATATAGTCATGGAGGGCTCTTTAATTTCTAAGAACCAGGGGTAGAGTTAGAGTTAAAAATGAGCCAGGCATCATCTGGGTTATCTTGCTGATTACCACTTAGTTTAAAGACAATTATTTCAATTTTTTGTACTGGCTTCCTCATTACAGGTGTGAAGATAGTTATAATAAATTGAGAATCCATTTGAACCACTCAAATAAAAGAGAGGATTATATTGGAGGAATCTATTATTATAGCCTGCTTCTAGATCCACTGGCAGAATCTAACTACTGGAGGGGCCAGAAGCCCAAGAATCCTTGTCCATCATCTTGATCATGCAGGCATTCATTGTTGCTTCTAAGACTGCTTTAAACTTACCTCTTTTATCCACTTCTCCCCACTAAGCACACGTACACACATGCACATACATACCCTAACGTGGGAGTATCTAACCTTTTGGTTTCCCTGAGTAAAGAGGAACAGTCTTGTATTATACATAAATTATATAGTATACTTAGTGCATATATGTAATAAGAAGGAGCACAACAAAAATGAATGCTAAGAAACCCATGTTGTTCGAAGGTTTTTTAGGGCCACAGTACTAGCTGTCCTGGAGTGTGGGTTGGACACGCCTACAGAGGGTCTTTTCTTTTTTCTGTTTTCATACTATAATGGCCACATCAGCCTCAACTTTATATCCACTTTTTAGTGAGCAGATCCAACAGAAATTGAGCAGAATTCATATGTCCTGATGCCAAAGCAGTGTAGCTTTGGTCAGTCACTCATTCTGATCCAATCAGCCATACCTAGTCAGGCAAGGTGTTGTACTTTTGAAACTCTAATAAAGTTATATGTTGTTGTTAGGTGCCATGGAATCAGTGTCTAGCTTATAGCGACCCTATGGACAACAGGTAAAACACTATTGTTAGTGCTTCTCTGCTATTCATACGGTTTTTAATGGCTGATTGCTTTTTGGGAGTGGGTGGTCAGGTCATTCTCCCAAAACAACAGCACCTGGTATTCCCAAGCAATCTATGATCTACAGACTAACTAGACTGACCCTGCTTAGCTTCCAAGACCTGATGGGATTGGATGCCACAGTGGTATGGCCTCAGGCCAAAGTTATATGAGTTCTTCTAAAAGAAAACAAGAGAAATGATTGTCATTTCAAGAACACATGGACATTGGAAGAAAGAGCAGAAGCCCAAGCAGAAACCTAATATCTGACCTGAGCATGATATATTTAGTAAACACTGGGAGCCTGGTATCAGTGGAAATATGTCTCAGCATGGTAGGAAGAGTTGCAAATGTAGAATCGAAGGATAAGTAGTGAGTCTACATTTTAGGACACCATATCAAGTATGGAAGAAGGAAGTCTTCATGGATCATTGGTTTTAAGGCACATTCTGCCTGGTCACCTCACAGAGAAACCAGAGAAAATCCTTAGACTCAGTAGGGAGTTGTAGGGCTGGAATAAGCATTTTCTAAGATTACTTCCTCCTGAGGCCCTGAGTTTGATCCCCAGCACCACAAAAACTGGAGAAGTACATGCCAGTCCACTTCTGAAGCAATGCTGAAACAGTCAGTTATTGAAAACCCTATGAGAGTTACTATGAGTTAGACATGACTCTATGGCACCTGACGACAACCACAAGATTGGTTCCCAGGATGTAGTCCTTTGATTTGAGACTCTTGCAGATTCATCTGAGAGGAAATTTGCTGTTTTCTTTCTCCTCATGGGTAGTGTACTGCACTGTGGGGAATAAGAGATTGCAGGAAGATGAGGGCACCTTGGCTCTGGCCGTCTACATTCTGACAGCACTGTGGTAACATATTCCTACAAGAAGACTGTGTCCTTCAAAGAGAGAAATGGAAGAGGCTCACAAAGCTCTGATTTCTCCTAGTACTCAGGAGGCTGAGGCAAGGGGATATTGAGTTCAATGCCAGCCTGGGCTGCATAGCAAGACCTTGTCTCAAAAACAAAACAAAGCAAATACCAAAAACCAAAACAAAAAAACCTCTGGGTTCTTCATTTCTAGATATAGTATAGTACACATATGGAATATAAATGCTCTTAGAGAAAACTCAGAAAAATAGGATACATTTTTTGTTGAATGCCTACTGCCTACTTTAGAATATTTACCTTATTTAAAATTTTATGTCATGCATTTATTTTAAAAAGTATATAAATTAAAATATTTACTCACTGTGGAGGATACAGGAAAGTAAACAAAGTGCCTATAACTCTAAACATCCAAAGAAGAACAAGTTGGTATTTGTTGGTATTTCTATCTAATATTTGAATTGATGCTTTTGAACTATGGTGCTGAAAATGAATACTGAATATACCATGGACTGAAGAAGGAACTAACAGATCCATCCTAGAAGTACAACCAGAGTGCTCCTTGGAAGCAAGGATGGATACACTGCATCTTACATATTTTGGATATGTAGTCAGGGGGGACCAATCCCTGGAGATGGCCATCATGTTTGGGAGAGTGGCAGGTCAACAAACAAAAGGAAGACCCTCAATTAGATGGGCTGACACAGTGTCTGCAACAATGGGCTTAAATATAAGTAAAATCAATCATGTGCCTGGCACAGAATCAAGGAGTGTTTCATTCTGTTGTACGTATTGTCACTATGAGTCATGCCTGACTCCATGGCACCTAACAACAAGTTATATAAGATAAAATTATAACATTAACACACAGTTTGGTACCCATTTTTTTCTTACCAATATACAGTGAACATTTCCTCATGTCATTAAATATTCCTGGTAGGTATGTAATTGTACAATGACACATTTAAATGTATACTTATTTGGGCAACTTTAATCGTTGAATAGAAGAAGGAAACACATCCTGGTTTAAAGTTGAGAAAGGTGTGTGTCAGGGCTGTGTACTTTCACCATATCTCTTCAATTTATACATTGAGCAAATAATCTGAGAAGCTGGACTTTATGAGGAAGAATGTGGCATCAGGATTGGAGGAAGATTCATTAACAACCTGCATTATGCAGATGATACAATTCTGCTTGCTGAAAGTGAGGAAGATTTAAAACATTTACTGATGAAGATCAAAGATCATAGCCTTCAATATGGGTTACGACTAAACATCAACAAAACAAAAATCCTTATGACTGGGTCAGCACTCAACTTCACAATAAATGGAGAAAAGATTGAGGTTGTCCAAGATTTTGCTTTGCTTGGCTCTATAATCAACACCCGTGGAAGCAGCAGTCAAGAAATCAAAAGATGCATTGCTCTAGGAAAAGCTGTGGCAAAATATCTCTTTAGAATATTGAAAAGCAAAAATGTCACATTAAAGATGAAGGTGCATCTGACTCATGCCATGGTACTTTCAGTTGCATCATATAGTTGTGAAAGCTGGACACTGAACAAGGGAGACAGGAGACCAATTGATGCTTTTGAATTACGGTGCTGGAGACGTCTATTGAGTATTCCATGGACTGTCAAAAGAACCAACAAATCTGTCCTAGAAGAAGTGCAACCAGAGTGCTCCTTGGAAGCAAGAATGGCCAGACTGCGTCTTACATATTTTGGACATGTAGTCAGGAGAGATCAATCCCTGGAGAAGGACATCATGTTTGGAAGAGTGGCAGGTCAACACAAAAGAGGAAAACCCTCCACCAGATGGATTGACACAGTGTCTGCAACAATGGGCTTAAACATGAATAAGATCCTGTGCCTGGCACAGAATGGAGAAGTGTTTCAATCTGCTGTACATAGGGTCTCTATGAGTTGGACTTGACTCAACGGCACCTAACAACAATTGTCAGACTTTCCATTCTGACACGATTCAAGTAAATAGCTTTAGGTGTAGACATTTGTCCACATTTATTTTTTTCTTTTCTTTTGTTTTCTTTTGTTTACTTTTTTCTCCTCCTGTTCCCTTCCCTTCCTCTTCTCCTTCCCTTCTCCACCTCTCCATCCCTCCTTTTTCTCCTCCCCTCCTTACCTCTCCTATTAGGGGCTAAACCCAGGACCTCAGGCATAATTTGCAAGCATGCTACCAACTAAGCAACATCCACAGTGCCTTTTTTATTTTTTATTTTGAACCAGAGTCTCATTATGTTATGCAGGCTGCCTCTGCCCTTAAACTTGCAATCTTCTTTCTTCTACTTCCGAGGCACTGGGATTACAGATGTGTGCCACCACACCCTGCTCATATCTTTATTTCTTTCATCCAGATTTCAAGAATTGAAATTACTAAAGACAATAATGTGAAATTTTAAGGTCTTGTTACACAGATTGAAATTGCTTGTTAGAAACAGTGTACCAGTTTAAACTTCCATCAGCAGTATATGGGAATGACCCCTTCTTGGTGGTGCTAAGTAATAATAACATGGTTTGTAATCTACATCAGCTTCATAAGTAGAAAAGTGGTTTCATTGTAGGGACCATGACATTTTCTTCTTTATTGATCTCAGCATACATCGGGCATTCTATGCATGCGTGTTGAATAGACCATAGTCAAAAGGAAAGATGGTAAGGTGTGTTGAGATGACATGTGATTTGTTTTTAGCTGTAGGGAATTCAAGAGGAAATTAATTTAAGCATGCGTAGGAGGAATCAGTGAAGAGGTAGAATTGAGAAGTGAAGGGCTAGTGAGCAATGATGTTGTTAAATGCACTGGAACTTAATATAAGCAAATAAGACCAGAGAGAGAAACTTGTTAAAGATATAATGTGGTCTATTCCATGGAGCACAGCACAAGTGACTAGAGGGTAGACTGTGGGTTGTTTCAGCATAAAAATCAGTGGATTGAACTCTAAAATTGAATTGGGTAGCTGTAAGGATCCCAGGACTGTGGACTAAATATGAACTGCGTAAGTTGCAGGGAGATCAAGTTGTAATAATAAAAGCCACAGTTTTATATTTATTTGTGCATTATTTGATTCTTTCAGTTACCCATTTAACAAATATTTTTCAAGTCAAACTGTTTCTGTAGTAGTGATTCCATTATGAAAATAGCATTGGAGCTCCCTTTTGGATAGTTTGCTCAAAGGCAGAAAGTAAGAAGCTAGAAAAAGCTTGCATCAGCATGGCTGTTTAAGAGGTTGACTGAACAAGACTCATTCTCCTCTGGCTACACCGCCCATGTTGTTGATCTTCATATATACTAGGAATGCTTTTACACTAGGGTCTTTACACTAGCTATTCCTTTAGCATGGAAGGGGCTTTGCTTAGATATCCATTGAATTAAATGCTTTGTCTCATTCAAGTCTTAGCTCATCTCTTAAAATGGTCACAAGGGAGACATTGAACACCCTACTTAGTACCACTGACTACCACCCACCCTCAACTCTGGCCTTCCTTATCCCCCTTCTTCTGCCCCCATTCCCTTTGTACATAAATTTATACTATACTTTTATTATAATATGTAATTTACTTATTCATTTTGTTGATTGCTTACTGTCTGTTTTCCCTTTTTTCCTTATGAAAGGAAGAATCTTCTTTTGTTGGGGTAATGCTGTATGTTTGGAGTCTAAAACGAGACTTTCTATACAGTACTGAATCCTTGTTTGTGGAATGAATAACCATATGATTCTCAGGTGACACTGAAGAGGATCTTTGAAGCTTTAGAAGAGCAAAAGTTAGCATATGGACTTCAGATCAATGACTGAAGAACCACCTGTCTCCATTTCTCAGGGTTGAGGGTCAGTACAGATAGGACAAAATTATGGGGAGAATTTGCATTAAGAGTGTCCTGTGCAGCTCTGTCATAGTAACAGTAATGCAGATGAGCATTTCAGAGTTTTTTCATATATAACCTCATCCAGAAATTGAGACCAAATTTCTGTGGCTGTTACTATTGTTGTTGTTACTACCATCTGAGTCCTTCCTTGCCTACTTCTGCCTTGATTATAGTTCTCAGGAGACAATTGCCCTGTATCAGTTACTTTTGCATCACTTTGACCAAAATATCTGATTGAATCACTCTGAGAAAGAATGATTGACTTTGATCAGCAGTTTCAGAAGGTTCTGTCCATCATGGCTGGAAAAGCATGATGGAGCAATTCACATCATGGTGGAGGAGAAGTAGAGAATATGACAGGGGGGGACCAGAGACAATTTACCCCAAGGACCTGCCCCAGACTGACCTACTTCCTCCAGCCAGGTCCTATTTCCCAAAGTTTCCAGATTCTCCCAAAATTGTACCATCAGCTGGGGACCAACTTTTCAATACATGAGCTCTTTTACAGGAGACATTATATTCAAACAGTAACATGCTCACTCTCACTTATAATTGCAGAACTTGTTAGGCAGCCCAGCCAGCTCAACCCTGCCTCAATCCTGGGGCAGAAGAGGATCATGGGAAGAAAGTTCACTGAGGTAGACTCTTGAGGAAGGGTATAAAAGCATTAGCATGGGAAGGTAGAGGTTAGTGGAGCATGGAGGTATTTCTGAGCAAGTTTTGAATTCTTAGTGAACTTGGGAGCTGTTACTCATTCCTTTTAGGGTGTGGGTACTAGGGTGGAGGGAGAGCCACAGCTGGTTTGTGCTGAGTCACACGCTTGTGTTTGTACTTTGCCTCGCATGGAGGAATTCAAGGTTGCTTCACAATGACTTGGTTAAAATTAGCACTGTCAGAGAGCTCCTTAAAGACTCTGTGAAAAGTCTTCTAAAATAAATCAACCTTCCTGTTGGGGGTTAGTCATTCCCATTGCTTCTTTCTTCAACTGGAAATTATTTTAATGGGAATGTAGGTCATTATGATCTTTATGGTTGACAGTTCTGAATGTATAGGTTGTTACAAAGCAGAGTGGTAAGGCAGAAAAAGATAATAGTAGAGGGTCAAAGGGAGTCTGTACCACTAACCTGTGTGACTTGTGCTGTATGACCTCATGTGACTTCCCTGTCTTCCCTGAGTTTCATGTATCCCATAAGTAAAAATTGGGGCTAGCCACTTCTACTTTGCCAAGAGTCACTAGATGTTTAATTAAGTGGAATGATGTATATGAAGTATACTTTTTTGCACATATAGGCACTTAACCAGTGGAGATAGAAATGGCAATGGGCACTGCTTTCCATATATCCTTCAAATTAATATGTTTAAAAACATGGTCATTAATCCCTCCCTGACTGTTCTAGAGAACTGATGCCCCTTGACTTTCTTGTAGGAGCCAGCATTTACCTAGACTCTTTAAGGGCTGATTTCTTCCTATCAATTGCCACTCCCACCAATCTAGTTCCATCCTTCACCACTTCATATGTGGACTCTTTTACCAATATTTTTCTCACCTTTCCCCTTACTTCAACCATTGAGAGTTCACCTACTAGAATGGGCCATAGCCCTTGGTTAGGATATCCTGTATAGTTTCTATCTTATTCTGCTCACTAGGATGGTTAGTTGAGTTATCTGAGTCTAGATGACAGTGTGTCCGTCAAGTGCAGTGTATTGGTTGCTCTGTTCTGTACTCTAACCCTTTGGCACAGAGAAGTAGAGAGTAGGTACTCTGTGAAGATTGGCTAGACTTGAAATACATATTGGAAGTTGTTACCAAGGTGTCTTAAAGGTACATTAAGTAGTAGTTGGCACTATTTGAAATTATCGTACTTCTTTTGTTTGTTTGAGACAGGGTCTCACTGTGTAGCCTAGGCTAGCCTTGACCTCATATGGAACCTCCTGCCTCAGCCTCTGGGTGCTAAGATTACAGATGTGCACCTGTACACCCAGCTGAAATTACTCTATTTCTTTACTTATACATGTATACCTCATTACTGATTACCTTGTTGTCCATTTTACTCCTGTATTGAGTCACATAGGGGTAAATAGTCAGCTCACTCTTCCCCAAGTTACTTCCAAGAGAACAGACACTACAACTTTGAATTCATGATTATCTTAAGCATAGAGCCCACTGCTTCTGGTGACCATCTTTCCCCAATGGGGGAAAACCCCGCCTGAAAGTGAAGCCACTACAGAGAAAAGCAAAGCTAAGAGGCAGAGAAGAGGCAGAGTACTGCTAATACTGTTCAAACTATCAGATCTTGACATGCCTGAAACCAGCAAACCCCCTTGGACATGCCATTTGTGATCTAATAAAGTCCCATTGTTGCTGAAGCTAATTTGAGTGGAGTTTCTGCCATTTGCAATCAAATGGGGACTGACTAATACATCTTCTTTCCACTATTTCATAAGGCTCCAGGAAAATCAAAAGGAACTTTTTATCAGCAAAGAGTTATAAATTCTAGTATCAAAGTTCCCATGTGGTACATTCTCCTGCATTGATCAATTCAGAATGCAGAGATAATGATGCCATTAGAGACAGAATGCCTTGGTAATGGGCAAAAGAGCACCTGAGGTGGTAGTGTGGATTATTCCTTTAAATAAAGGAAGTGACATTTGAGCTGACACCTGAATGATGAGAAGCAGCCAGACGTGCTTATCTAGAGGCAAAAGTTCCAGGTAGAGGAGGCAGAAGTACAAAGGCCCAGAGAGAGGAAAGAGATCATTGTTGGTTTGAGAGCTCCACAAAAGGTCCATGTGGCTACAGCAGTGTGCCTGAGGAGATGATGAAAGGAGTGAAGGTAGGCAATGGGGAGTGATGAGCAGTCTGGGCATCTATCCTGTCTGACATAGTACAGGAGTAAAAATGGGCCTTGACAAAGACAGCGAAGGAGGCCTGCATTCATGCAATGACCTCATGGGGTAGCTTGTGTGGCTGCCACTGTGTTGTTCAGTGGAGCTGTACAAGATGGAGTCTGCAAGGTTGTACCAGCAAATCAATTGCTGTACTACCAGCCTAGGCAAGTCAGTGAATCATCCTTCTGTTTTGATCATATAGTTAAATATATTCTGTTTGATCCTTTAGTAAGTTAGCAGAGCTGAAAATAAATGGCTCAGGTTTGAGAAATAAATTAACCTCTCACATTCGCTAGGGCTTAAGTGGCTACCGCCTCCTTGCCCTAGATGGGCCAGGGGTATGTCCCCTCTCAGTGTGACTACCTTATTCTCACAGTTTTGCTAGGTTTCCAAAATGTTGTAGCATAAATATGAACTCATGACATTCATAAATTGGTATCATGAAATTCATCATTCTGCAAAAATGCTGATGATAGAATGTAATAAAAGAGTAGTTTTCTTTTCAAGTTATAGGAAGTATGCTTGCAAAATACCTTCAAATCATGTTTATTTTTTCATACTCAAAGCATCTCTAAATCCTTAATATGTACATGTTCCAAATAAAGAAACTGCCATTTATAAAGATTTGTCAAGCTCATTTCATTCATCTCAATTCAACAAATATGTATGGAGTTCTTGATGTGGATTTGCAGTCTGAAAATAAGACTGCTCCATGTGGAAGGAATGAATGGATGGGGTCCAAAAATAAAGTGGGGCATCCTATTTACTAAGAAGCATTTCTGGTACTATGGGTAAGTGAAAATATTAACATGAGCTATGAAAGTGACAGTGAAAATGACAAGTGGATAGCCATAGGTATTTAGGAGCTAAGCTGTCAGGATTTCATGACAGAATATATATTGGGTAAAAAGTAAGAGACAAGAAACAAATATCTATGGAGTCAACAGTGGTGGCTCTGCAGATGGTGGTGCTCTTGATAGAAGTGGAGTCTTCAAGGAAATCTAGATGATGGTGCTTAGTGAACATCCGGAAGGTGGATCTAGAACTGAGCAGTGAGTTCAGTTCTGAAGATAAAGATGCAGCTTTGGAGATCATGCATCTAAAGATGATTGCTAATGCCATAGAAATTGCCATGCTCATCCAGTAAGAGAACGTAGAGAGAAGAAAGTACCACAGCCTGAGGCTTTTAGAGCCCTAGGCAGACTGCCCAGCAGTAGCCCGCCCTGCTTTACCTCATGAGTGTGTTAAATACCTCTGGGTTAATCTTTATTTGGGATACAGTCCTCATGCTATTGAAGAGGGAAACTGACAAGAACATTCAAATTCTGCCACTTGAAGCCCTTTTAATGTCCCAAGGATGGACCTCATATATTGAGAATAAACATTGCTTCCTCTGAGGATATTAAATGTTGTCAAATAGAAATCCCCAATTTAGGTTCATTTTTGACGGGAAATATGGCAATGGAATGTCTTTGGAAATGGGGAGTGATTTCCTTGGGAGACTTATTTGAGGTATAGCCAACAGCATAATCAGCTACTGGCACTCTGAACTATATACTTAAGATGAGAAAGAATGATGCTGTGGTCTTCTATCTTTTGAATTCTATGAGATTATGATTAGTAGATACCTCTGGTTGTTTGACATATGTAGGTTTCATCTCTCCAGTGAATTTTCACCTCTTTGAAGTATAGGGTTCTGCCATGTAATTTTTGGGTCTCCCTACCCTGCCTAGAACAGTGCAGAACTATTATAGAACATTCTCAACCATCTCTTGCAGGAAAAACTGCATCACAAGTAGAATTATGAAGCTAGATTGATCCATCTTTGAATCACTTTCAAGTCTGTTCCCATGCCTTTATACAAGATTGGAATCAAGTTGTTCCATAAATATTAACTCTCATTAGGAATCACAAGATAGATTTCTTAGGGTGAAGCAAAAAAGATGTGGAGAAATCATAGCCTCAAGGGCTCTTTATAGCTGGAAGTTAGAAATGCCAAGGATCGTACCAGTAGTAGGGATGGTAAATGATACATGTAAGATTATTCTAAGGAACTGGATAATAGGTTTTTTTTTGGTTTGGTTTGGTTTGGTTTGGTTTTTTTTTTTTTTTTTTTTTTTTTTTGCTGTACTATGAAGTTGAACCCAGGGTCTCATGCATGCTTTGTAAGTGCTCTACCACTTAGCTGCACTCTCAGCCCATATTTTACTTTTATACTCTGAGACATGTTCTCATGAAGCTACATAGCCTCCCTCTAGCCTCGAACTTGGGATCCACTTGCCTCAGCCTTCCAAGTCACTAGGATTATAGGCCTGCACCACCACAGCCAGCAGCATGTATTATAATACATAATCTATCAACATTATCACTAAGGTGGCAGGGCCACTTTGGAGTTCAAATTAAGTGTATAAAATGACATAATAAATATGAAACCTTTGCATAATTAGGAGTCCACATTGCACAACCTCTGCATGGTTGCAGTGAGGAGTAGGTGAACGCTCAAGCCCAGTTCATTTTTATGGTGTCTTTAGGCCTTTCAGGACTTTTTGAAACAAAATGTCGTGGTCAGTAGAGTTTGCTTTTGATGTAAGCAAAACCTTACAGTTTGGTACATGAATCTTAGCTAATTCTCAAGTGTTTACCTGATACCATACTTAAGAGACTTATATAGATTATTTCATTTAGTCTACCTTTTGAAATAGATTTTCTCATTTGTATATTTATAGGTAAAAAATGAAGTTCAGAGATGTTCAGTAGTTTGAGGACACACATGAAGTAAATGGCAGGGCTAGGATTTTCCAGGGCTGAATCTAAGGACCATGCCCTTAAGAATTAGGCTACAGTACTTACATAATATGTTAAATACATTAAAATCAGTGTCCATTCTTTGATAGATACAACTCTGAGGTTATGAAGCTTTGCAAAGAACTATTGAAACCTCTAACTATGGATATGAGGTAGAGACTAGAGAAAACCAAGAGAATTTGGCACCTTGTTTTCTGCAGTTACTCTCTGCTCCTTCAGCTCTACCTTTCTCTTTTAAAACCCTGAGCAATAGTCATACAACTCTGTGGAAGAGTTGACAGCACTTCAGTTATCCCCATTTACCTTCTATTTTAGAACATTTTTATGAAGTCTATGAAATTATGTAAAGGAATATATGGTTTGATGTTGCTAAAGTAAAAAAACACCAAAGGTAGACTTGTTCTCATGTAAAAGAACTCCTTCATAGATCAACTTGAATAATCTTTGGCTTTCTTTATTGGGACATGTCAAATGAATTTTAGCTGAGGCTACATAAAAAGGAGCAAGCTTTACCATCATTATTTCACATCAGTCATTAATCACATTCATAGTGTATGCCAGGGAGGTTATATCCATTATTTTAATTAGCTTTACAAAAAGAAACCTAAGGCAGGGATTCTCATGCTGATTTTATAAAAGAAGAAATTGATATAATGAGAGATTAAATGATTTCCCATGACCACATAGCTAGTAGTAGAAGTGTGATTCAAACTAAATATGCTTGGTTTTCAAGTTTGTGTTTATTGCTATTCTAATTTATTATGGTAACAAAACAATTGCAATATTGGTGCAGAAAACAATATTACTTGCTCTTCCATGCTTTCCAACAAGACAAAACATAAGTTAACACTTTGCCTACTGTGCCTAAAAGCCTACAGCCGTAGCCCTGTGGCATCCGATCCCGTCAGATCTGGGAAGCTAAGCAGGGTCAGGCTTGGTTAGTACCTGGATGGGAGACCACCTGGGAACACCAGAAGCTGTAGGCTTGGGAGAAGGACCTGGCAACCCCCTCCCAAAAATCAGTCTGCCATTGAAAACCCTATGAACAGCAGAGAAGCACTGACAATAGTGTTTCCCCTGTTGTACAGAGGGTCGCTATGAGTCGGATACCGACTCGACGGCACCTAACAACAACAACAACTG
>VMDO01010799.1:0-69884 GCA_007922755.1 Pedetes capensis
CGAGGGCCTGACTTAGAGCAAGGAGTAGAGAAGGGAGGAGTTGTCCCCTTCCTGCCTGCTTTCTTGACCTGGGACGTCACTCTGGACCTCCTCTTGGCCTTGGACACACTATTGGCTCTTTTGGTTCTCAAGCTTTTGGACTTTGGATTTGGGCTAAATCACACCATCAGCTTCCTGGGTCTTCACTTTGTAGGTGGCAGATCATGGCACTTCTCTGTCTCTATAATCATGTGAGCAAATCCTTTTATAATCTCTCTCTCTGTCTCTCTCTCTCTCTCTCTCTCTCTCTCTCTCTCTCTCTGATCATCTACTGGTTCTGTTCATTGGAGATCAGTGATACCTTGGGGAGTCAAATGCAATGGCCCATACTGAGTGGGAAAATAAATACTCAAACTCAGTGTTTGACAACACAGTCACGCAGCACATGTTGTTGTTGTTAGGTGCCATCCAGTCGTATCCGACTCGTATCGACCCTCATAGGGTTTTCAATGGTTGATTGTTTCCAGATTGCCTCGGGAGTGGATTGCCATGTCCTTCCATTTTTGTGGTGCTGGGAATTGAACCCAGGACCTCAGAGACTGCAGCGCAGTGCTCTACCAACTGAGCTAAATCCCAGCCCTTGCACCACATAAGGACATTTTTGTCAACAACGGACCACATATGCAGGGGTCTCATAAAACCACATTGGATCTGAAAGATTCCTATCACAGAGTGACACGACAGCTGTCGCAGCATCAAGGGCAGTGCATCACTCATGTCTGTGGCGATGCCAGGGCATGCAACCCTCGGTGCTGCCAGTGCCACACAGGAAGGGCATGTCCAATCACGCACAGTCCATAACATTTGATAAGGATAAGCAACGATGTTGCTGATTTATGGACTTCCGACCACAACTTTTCATCACTATTTCAGTGTGTAGCCTTCTACTCATTAGAAGAACAGGTTACGGTGAAGCAGCGTGTTGCATTAAGGGTGCAGCAGCCTCAAACATCTGGTGTCTGCTGCATCCCTTGTCACATCAAGAGGCCATACCACCTGGCTGGCCTATGCCATCCAGGTGTGTGCAGGGCCCCCTGCCCCCATTATGTCCACACAGCAACGTGCTGGCCTTGAAAAGGGCTGTCCTGGCCCCTGAAGGAGGGGCTTGCGGCAGGTGGTGGCACAGTCAGAAAGCGTTTCTTGTCTGATGGGGCTTAGACAATGGTGCGATGTGAACATATTTTCTATTTCTGCAAATTTAGAGTTCTAACAGCAGGATCTCTTATTTAGACTTCTGCAGGAAGCAGCATGTCAAAACTGGATTCTTTGTTGTTGTTGTTGTTTTTGATACTTGGAGATTGAACTCAGGGCCTCACACATACTTGCAAGTGCTGTATCATAAAACAGGGTCTTGCAAAATTACGCAAGCTGCCTGTGTTCTTAATCCTGCAATCCTCCTGTCGCCGCCTCCTCAGTTGCTGGGATTACAGGTTTGAGCCACCGCACCCAGCGTCAAAACTGGATTCGAAGCAGGCCTCATTCAAAGAAAACTGTTCTTCTGCCGTTCTGGGAAAGTAAGCAGTGTGAGAATACCTGGTGTTCGGTCAGCGGTGCCTACTGCATGTGACAAAGCCTGGAGACTGAAGGAAGGAGAGGCTGGACAGAGACCTGCTGCAGCAGGAGCCAGCAGAGCTCAGAGATGCGGCAGAGGAAGGCTGTGCCATTGCCAGACACTGCTGGGAGTCCCAGGAGGAGGGAGGAGGAAAACCATAGTACCTGGGAACAACGAGGAGGCCTTCCACATTTCTCCTCAAAGAATCCAATTCTTCGTGCTCTCTAAATGTCAGTGATGGGAGAAGGACCTGGCAGTGTACTCCTGAAACAATCCCCAATCAGCCATTGAAAACCCTATGAATCCCAGAGAATCGCTGACAATAGTGCCGGGCATGGCACAGCATCAGGGGAGTGTTTTGCTACAAGTTGGACTCAACTTTAAGGCACCTAATAACAACAAAAAATACCAAAAGCAAAGGGGAGTCAGGATCATGGATTCTCCCATCGTAGGATCCCACACACTTTCTGTCCCTACAAGAGCACAGGTGACCACGTCTTCCTAAATGAAGGCCCACCCATGCCCCCTGTGGCAGGGACTCGTCCAGAGTGTGGCAGGCTTCATTGCCTGGGTGTGTCCAGAAGCTTCGGGTACCGGGGCCCACAGCATTGGTTGTGGCCTGTCACCCCATGCTGGAAGTCATGAAAAACATTAAACAGGCTTAGGAAGACTCTAGAAGAAGTTCAAATACTGGGGTTCAGACCCTTCCTAAAAATGACCGGGGCTGAGAAAAAGATGTTTAACTAGCTTACCTGCTCCTCAGTAAAATGAAGACTACATAACCTGCCCTGCACACTACATCTGGAAACTCAAGCCCTGATGTCGTCAGGGACACAGGTCAGCTTGGGAGCAGCATCTGCTCCAGCAGGAATTTTTTTTTTTTTTTTTTTTTTTTTTTTTTTTTCAGTACTGAGGGTTGAACCCAGGGCCTCACACTTGCATGCTCTGCAAGTGCTGGAACACTGAGCTGCACCCACAGCCCCCCTTTTTTTTCTTTACTTTTTGAGACAGGGTCTTGCTAAGTTACGCAGACTTCCTCTGGTCTTGCACTTGCGATCCTCCTGCCTCTGCCTCCCAAGTTGCCGGGTATTACAGGCGTGGGCCACCGTGCCCGGCTCCAGCAGGATTTTTGATGTGCTTGCTATGACATATCAAAATATGGGGAGCAGGTCCTCTATGAAGAGCTGAGCACACTTTTTTTATCAATATGTGGGAGCTGAACGCAGGGCCTCCTAAAAGCTAGGCAAGTGCTGCACCCTGAGCTGTGCCCCCACCCCATTTTTTTGGTTTATTTTTTATTTTGAGACATGGTCGTGATCAGTTGCACAGAGGCTGCCTCTGGCCTCAAACTCACGATCCTTCCACCTGAGTATCTGTGACTACAGGCATGCACCATGGCACCCAGCTAAGCACACACCATTTTACATCGCATATACTTTCTTGTCCTCCCTTACACTTCATGGTTTTTGACTGACGTATAACTTACAAACATTAAAGTGTAGAGTTGAGAGCATTTTGACACATATATGCACTTTAGTAACCACCACACAAGTCAAGATAGCCTCCCATTGTGGATTCCTTATGTCAGGACCTACTCAGTGTAAATGCTATGGACATCCATCTCTTGGTTGTATTTGCCAGGTCAAGAACTCCACATGAACGGAATAATACATTACTGGTGCTCATTTATGCCTAAGACAGTCACTCATCTTGTTGCATGGACCTCTTTCTTTTTCCTTGCTGAGTAGTATTCCATTCTGTGACTACACCACAGTTTATTTGCCTTTCTACTATCGATGGGCCTGCAGTGGTAGCCTTGTGGCATCCGATCCCATCAGATCTCAGAAGCTAAGCAGGGTCAGGCCTGGTTAGTACCTGGATGGGAGACCACCTGGGAACACCAGGTGCTGTAGGCTTGGGAGAAGGACCTGGCAACCCCCTCCCAAAAATCAATCTGCCATTGAAAACCTTATGAACAGCAGAGAAGCACTGAAAATAGTGTTTCCCCTGTTGTACAGAGGGTCGCTATGAGTCGGATACCGACTTGACGGCACCTAACAACAACAACAACTATCGATGGACATTTGGATTGCTTTAACTTTGGGTTTACAACAAATGAAGCTTCTATGGACATTCTCCTATATGTCTTTTGGTGAACATAAGCACTTAATTTTGCTACGTGTATACCCAGCAGAGGAATTGCTGGATTATAAGGCAAATGTATGCTTGGCTTTAGAACTGCTATTCAGTAATTTCCTAAAGTGGTGGTACCACTTTACACTCCCAAGAACAATGTATGAACACCTTGGTGGCTCCACGTCCTTGCCAACAGTGGGTGTTTTCCATTTAGATGTTCTAATAGATGAACAATTTTCCACTTGCATTTATAACAGCACAAATTATACCACGCTTGCAGCTGTACCACTTTGGCATCTTATCCTGCCAGATCTTGGACACTAAGCAGGGTTAGTACTTGGATGGGAGACTGTATGGAACACCAGGTACTGTAGGCTTGGGAGAAGGACCCAGCAACCCACTCCCAAAATACAACCAGCCATTGAAAACCCTATGAATAGCAGAGAAGCACTGACAATACTGCTTTGCCTGTTGTAAGTAGGGTCTCTATGAGTCAGACACCAACTAGACAGCACCTAACAACAACAGCAATTACACCACAGCATTGGCTGGCAATGTACTTATCCACTAACACATATTTTCCCTTCCTTAATATAACAGACTTGTAGCTGGTTGCATATTCACTTAGGTGGTGACTGCCCTGCCCACCCTTCCTGGCAGCTCAGTGTGGATCCACAAATGAATTCTGGTCCATGGTAGAGGCAGCAGTGATGGGCGCTGCTTCCTGGCATTTCTCTTGAATGTATCCACCATACTCTTCCTGAGCTACTAGATTTATCGATTACGCTGCTCCTGGTCTGTCAGGTCTATTGAGCAAGCTTTTCCTGGCCTAGGGACCTAATCTAATGCCCTTTCTGGTCTATGGGATCTTCCTCTTCCTGGCTGAGCAATGGCAGCATCCAGGCAAAGGACGGCAGAGCTGCTTCCCAGTCCTGGCCAACCTGGGTGCCTCTGGCCATGTTACACAAGAGCTAAGCAAATTCCTGCTTTGGTCAAACCACAGCATCTTGGGTTATTTTATTGCAGCAGGGAAATGCACCCACGTGAGCACCCTGAGTCCCCGTGTGCCCTCGGGCTCTCACACACCTGGGCAGGTGTTGTTTTGTCTGCTCAGCACCCACCTGCCCTTTGAGGAATTGCTTTTCACCCAGCCTGTGGTTCTCTGTGCTTCTGGGCCACGCCCTGCTGCAGGTGTGGGCCCGTGGCCCAGTCGGACAAGGTTGGGACTCCTCATCCCTGACCAGAGTTGTGGAGCCATGAAATGAGCCCGAGACTCCATGGAGCCAATCCAAGTCCTTCCACAAGACTTGCAGCGTGAGGAAAGTCTTTGTCAGCATGGTTTTAGATTTTGGCTGCCAGCGACCATGTGGCAGGACAGAATGAAACCAACAGCCAAACAGAACCACAGCCAATCAGAGGGAAACAGGAAGAGAGGGCCAGAGAGGAGGGGGAGGAAGACCTAGCAGTGGCATCTGAGCCCCTGGGTCTAACTGTACCTGAAGCATCCTTAGATGCCAGTGAGCCAACAGTTCGAGCAGAATTTCTGTCACTTGTGACCAAGAGTCCTGTCTCCTTTAAGAGCACAATAAGGATGTCTGAGGGCAATTTCACACAAGCTTTGTGTGAGATGCTGGGGCTTAAAAGATGCTTTTCCTTTAAAAAAGTAAATCCTAGGAGTGGGTTTTTTGTTTTTGTTTTTGTTTTTTTGCAGTAGTAGAGAGCTTACCTAGAGTACAAGAGAGCCACAACACTGCAAAAACAAAAACAAAAACAAAAACAGAAGTAATTCTTAACCTGACAGTCTTTGCAGAGTCCATCCGGATAGATGAGAAAAAGAAAATTATATTTTTCCCACTAACCTTTATCTGAAGCAAAGCATTTCCTTCAAATATGCATGTTGTTGTTGTTAGGTGCCGTCGAGTCGGTATCCGACTCATAGCAACCCTACGTACAACAGGCGAAACACTATTGTCAGTGCTTCTCTGCTGTTCATAGGGTTTTTAATGGTGGATTGATTTTTGGGAGTAAGTTGCTAGGGCCTTCTCCAAAGCCTACAGCACCTGGTGTTCCCAGGTGGTCTCCCATCCAAGGACCAAACAGGCCTGACCCTGCTTAGCTTCTGAGATCTGACTAGACCGGATGCCATAGAGCTACGGCTGGAGGCAAAATATCCATGTGGGCAACAAAATACAGTGACATCAGCAGGTTAGGCAACCTTGTTTCCAGTAGAAATCACAACAATTTTCACAATATCTGTCCATAGTCACAAAGCTCAAAATACTGGGTAACTTATTACAACCCTGAAATTACTAGTTATCAGACCCGGCTGTAGAGCATAGTTTTCAATGTGCAAATTAAAGAAGCAAACTGATCACGTTTTAAAATTTTTGACAACTGGATTTCTCATCAGTTTCTTTTCTAATCCTGCACTTGACATAATTTTTTTAGTAGTATTTGGGGTTTGAACCCAGAGCTTCATACATACTTTGCAAGGCTCTACCACTGGGCTGTACCCCCAGTCCATTTTTCTTCTTTTTATTATTTGAGACAGACTTAACGCAGGCTGCCTCTGACCTTGAGTTTAAGATCCTCCTGCCTCCACCTCCCGAGTTGCTGGGATGACAGGCGAGCCCCTCCACACCCAGCACTGCACTTGGCTTTCTGCAGTGAACAGCATCATTCTGAGAGAGGAGGCGTGTGGACTTTGCCAGACTCAAGAAACTCAAGAAGTAGATCAAAGAAAGAAACACTGAGAAACAATCTCAGTGCCAACCGGCTCAGGCTCCAACCGCGGTGACAGATGTGCAAGGCGACATTACAGCTGCCAGACAGTGTGGGGGATGCAGCTCCTCCGGGGACGGGTGGGTAGGCGTTAGAGGACATGATGCGGGGTGTCTGGCAATGGACAAGGGGCGCAGAGAGGACCTGTGGCTCCGGCAGCTGGTGGCAGCAGTGCCTTAGAGGTCCATGGAGGAGCTGCCAGCACTGAGTAGATGAACAGGGAGACTGCGGGACAGCACAGCAGCATCTGCCCCTCGTCACGGCTGCAGATTTCAAACTTCCCCCAGCTGGACCTGGAGCAGTGCAGCGCCTCTTTGGAAGAGTTGCACCCCATCAGTCCCACAAAGGACAGCTTGGTCCGTGCTGCATGCTGAGGAGGTGGGCAGTGCTGCAGAGGGTGCAGAGTGCTAGATTATAGCTCTGAACCCGGTGTTGTCAGTGCTCAGTGGTGGACACTGCATGGGGAGCAGAGAACAAGAGTGACGGTGATGTCTCAGCAGCTCAGCAGGCCTTCATTTATATTTTGCTGCCAAATTTCCCAAGACAGGTTTTAGGCAAAGAGCCCTTCATGGCCTATGGAGGGAGTGTGGCAATAGTGTGGACACAGGTGGGGGCCAGAGGCCTGGGGAGGGGCTCTGAAGGTGCTGGGGTTGATCAGTGAGGATGCTTTATTTTGGAGAGGCTGGCCAGGAAAGGTCTATTCTGGAGGGGGGAACAGGGTGGAAGTCACAATATCAGCAGCCACTGTGTAGGTCACAGCGGAGGCGCTTTCCTATGCCACAATTGTTGTTAGGTGCCATTGAGATGAGTCTGACTCATAGCGACCCTACATGCAGCAGAATGAAGCACTCCCCGATTCTGTGCCAGGCACATAATCTTGTTTATGTTTAAGCCCATTGTTGCAGACACTGTGTCAATCCATCTAGTGGAGGGTTTTCCTTGTTTTCTTTGACCTGCCACTCTCCCAAACATGACGTCCTTCTCCAGGGATTGCTCCCTCCTGACTGCATGTCCAAAATATGTAAGATGCAGTCTAGCCATCTTTGCCTCCAAGGAGCATTCTGGTTGCACTTCTTCTAGGACAGATCTGTTGGTTCTTTTGGCAGGCCACGGTATATTCAATAGCTGTCTTCAACTCCATAACTCAAAAGCATCAATTCTTCTCCTGATTCCCTTGTTCAATGTCCAGCTTTCACAACCATATGATGCAACTGAAAATACCATGGCATGAGTCAGACGCACCTTCGTCTTCAAGGTGACATCTTTACCTTTCATACTTTTCAGGGATCTTTTGCCACAGCTTTTCCCAAAGCAATGTATCTTTTGATTTCGTGACTGTTGCTTCCACGGGTGTTGGTTATAGAACCAAGTAAAGCAAAATCATGGACAACCTCATTCTTTTCTCCATTTATCATGAAGTTGCATACTGACCTAGTTGTAAGGATTTTTGTTTTGTTGATGTTGAGTCGCAATCCACACCGAAGGCTGTGTTCCTTGATCTTTAGCAGTAAATGTTTCAAATCTTGACATCTTCCCAGATGTCTCCTGAGACAGGTGTCAGATCTCCCAGGGGTCCCGTTTCTCTGCTCACTGTGCTACCCTGCCCTTGTAAGTTTAACCTGGACACCTTCATCAGCAATCGTAGGTGAATACCGGAAATGAAACACTCCCCACTTGCAGAACCTGGGCCCAGCTCCTGGCCAGCCACAAGCACCTGCAGCTGTGCGCTGCAAAGTGGAAGCACAGAAACCTGCACCTCTTGCGCATCCACTTGAGTGATGGTCAAAGCCTGGTATTACTTGTGCCATTTAAGCCACCACATCTGAGTTTCTTTCTCATGGGATTTAAATAATATCTCTTGCCTCCCCTTGCTCATCTGCACACAGGTGATGTCCCTGTTCTAACAGGGAGACATAGAAAAACCTTATAGAACCTGCCTTAAGTCTCTAGATGCTTAACATTGCTGGGGAAACTCAGTGACAAATTGGTACGTCTTCCATACGCTTGAGGCTAACATGGGAGGAGACAGTAAGTGGGTCACAAGAGAAGAGAGATTGAGGTTCATTTTGTTATTTTACACATCTGTTCAAAATGTACCATAATAAAAGGTTAAACAACAAGAAGATGAACTGGGTCACTTTGGGAGTCCTGGGCCATCAGGCTCGAGTGAAGGAAACAGGGAAGGTAGCTGTCCCAAGGGAGAGCCGTGTGGACGTTTCATTTTTCTCTCCTCTTCCCCACTGCACACTACAGGAACCAGGCAAGAGAGGCTTAGGATCCTTGAAGATTAGGAGGCCAGCGCTGTGGGCTCAGCGCAGCCGTGCTGGCAGCTCTTCTCTGCCCTGGGCTGACCTCGACCAGGGTCAGAGCACATGGGTCCCTGATGATTGAGAAGCTCTGCCTGCCATTGGCTGCAGGTCCTCTCTAGCAGGTTCCCAGGTGGCTCTAGGCCTGTCTAGACGCTGTCCCTGAAGTGCAGGTTCCTGCAGGGGCAGCCAGCTCCTCTGGCAGAGAGATCCGCTAGAAAGCGCACTTGGGCGGAAGTCCACGTTCTCACCTAACGTCCCCCCACCTGTCCTCGTTCTGCCCTTCACAATCCTACAGGGTAATCTGTCTTCTCTGGATAGATTTGCAAATAGCTGGATTCTTCCGTCTTGTGCTCCGCACATGCATCTTCCAGGAGGAAGAATCCTGGTGTCACCTGCGCCCCCACGGCACTGGGGGGGGGGCAGAGGGCTGCTTCACACACCAAGCAAGGGCACAGTATTCCAGATGCACCCCACTTATGACGGATCAGGGAGTGTCTGCTCCCTCTCTGTTCTTGCATTTATACATCCTAAGGGTGCACCCCTTCCTCGGGCACGCGCTGCTGCTAAACCAGCCCTGGGCTAATCCATTCTGGTCACATTATAGTTCAGATGGGGTGGGAACAGGACGGGAAGAGGGCTTGGAGAACTCTTTCCTTCCCTGTTATAGTCATCAGCACTGAACGGGGCACACAGTGCGGGGTGATTTGCTCATGCTCTTAGTGTCCCACAACTGTTCAGGTGCTGCCCCATTCTCAGGATGGGTGGAACCAAGGGCAAGAGCGAGGCGCAAGGTCACATTGGGAACAATGGAATCAAGAGTCAAGGTGAGCTCTTAGGGTGGAGGTCCAGAGTCCTCTGAGGGAGGAGAGGGAGGTGGGACTCCTACCCGATCAATGAACTGCCCCAGAACTGTCATAGTCACCTTTACTAAGCAACCCCTTGCTCTCTGAGTCCCAGAGCCAAAAGACAGAAGGTTCCAGAAGGCATCTGGGCCTTTATTATTTAGGAACACGGGGTTTGCCTGTTTTGCTCTCCCCAGTCTGTGGTCTAAGCAGCTGTGGACCCAACCCAGCCACTAAGGGCCAGGTGTGGCCTGGGGAGCTAGGACCCTGTGCAGAGGGAGTGGCAGGATCCTCACATGTGGGGGAACCCTGGTCTGCTCCTTGGGGTTCCTTCTGAGGGTCCTGTCTCTGCCCAGGCTGTCTCCCAGGCCACTGTGTGGGCCGTGGTCATGATTTTCTCCAGGGCAGAAGGGAAGTGGCCTGCTGCAGCACCTTTTGAGACACCACAGGTCCCCAAGGGACCCCTTGGCCCCATGGAAAACTAAGGCACATTTAGCAAAGGGTTGGCACGGGAGTGCAGGAAAGCGAGCCCCTTCGCACTGGGCAAACCAAGAGGGCTGGCTTGGAATGTTCTCGCTCAAAGTCAAGAGCCCAGCGTCCTGGTTGCATGCCCTGCTCATCCAGTCAAGCTCCCAGGAAGAGCGAGCCCCACGTCTGGGGTGCAGGAAACTCTGGGGCCTTGGGGGAGCCTGGAAGGGTGAGATCTGCCCAGGGCCCCAGCAGGGCAACTTGGTCCATTAGGAAGTGCCCAGGAAGGGGGCCAAGGGCCGCTCCTGCTGGGAATCTTCAGTTTACCCAGCAGAGAGCAGGCCAAGGTAGACGCAGCCTCGGGGCCCAGCCCTGGGGCCAACGGGCAGGGGAGGGAGGGGAGAGGAGAGAGGAGGGAAGGCGGGGAGGGAGGGGAGACCATGGAGGGAAGATGAAGAACCCGGAGGGGAAGGGGGAGGAAGGGCGCTGGAGGTTGGGGGAGGGCGGAGGAAGAAAGGGGCGGGGCGAGGGGCGGGCAGAGAAGGCGGGAGGGGAGGAGCGGCAGGGGGAGGGGCCAGCTCGCCCGCCCCGCGCCCTCCGTCCCCGCGCCGGCCTCCGAGCCCTCGCGCGCCGCAGCATCTCCGCGCCGCCAGGCCTCCCCTCCGCCCCCTGCCCGCGCTGTCCTCCTCCTCCTCCTCCACCTCCTCCTCCTCCTCCTCAGCCACCGCCGCCGCCGTCGCCGCCATTCTTGGCGCCGCGCTCTCCCGGCCGGGCCCCGCCGAGAGCCGCCGCGGCAGGACGCGCGCTCCAGGTAAGCGGCAGGGCCGGCGCGGGAGGCGGGCGCGCGGGGCCGGGCAGGTGCGCGGGGTCGGCGCGGACCCCCGCGGAGCCGCCTCTGCGCCCGCGGCTTCACTCCCCCCACCCCCGGGAGCCTCATCCCGGGGTCGCCGAGACCCCCCTGGGCTCCTCCCCGGGTCCCCCTCGGAACGCCTCCGGGGACGCCACCTGGAGCCGCCTGCCCGGCCGGTTCCCGGGACCCCTCGACCCCGCCGAGTTAGTTCTCCCCGGGTCCCTTTCCCGTTCCGGCCGGGCCCCCGCGCGCAGGTGGCTCCGCGGGCGCGGGGGACGCGGGGCGCGCGGGGCGCGGGGCGCGAGGCGGACCCCGACCTGGGAGGGAGCGGCGCTCTCGGTCAGGGCCCGCGGCGGTGGGGTTGGGGACCGTGGGGCGCAGCGGCTCGCTCAGGCCCCGCTGCGGCAGGCGGGACTCCCGGCTCCCCAGGGCTTCTATTTCGGTCGCCGAGGCCGCGGCCTCGGTGGGCCGGATGCGGCGCCGCGCACTCAGACAGGTGGGGCAGGTCGGGTCGCCGCCGCGGTGGCAGCGGGCCCTGCAGGCCTCCGCTTCCTCTAGGATTTGGGCTGCATGATTCTCGAGCCGCCCGGAACCGCAAGCCTTCGCTCGGGCTGCACCTGTTGCAATCGCCCGCGAGCTGCCAGGGGCTGGGGCTGCTGGGGTGTTGCCAGGAAAAGCATGGAAAAGAGACTTGAGCGTGCATCTGGGAGAAGAGGGGGCGAAGGGGAGTCTCGAGGGTCAGGTGGCTTCCCTGGAGGCCTGGGGTTGGAGGGCCGTCCCTGCTTTCTGGGGCGTTTGCCACATGAATTTGCCCTGCTTTTGTTTTGAAAACCTCACTCTGTGTGGAGCACATCCGAGGCCCGTGGGTGGCCAGGCCCTCACTAGACCTGGGGCCTGTGGCCAGCCATCTGACCCGGCTCTTCGGAGGAGTCTTTTCAAGTGCACCAGGCGCCATCAAACGGAAGTTTCCTTTCCAGGGGGTGACTTGACACCAGTGGCCTGTCACCTCATATGTACCCCAGGCCTGGGGCTGCTTCCTGGCTCCCCAGGCGAGGTTATTTGGGAATGTTTACTGTGTCCCAGAAGCAGGCAGCCTCTGCGAGCTCCTGGGAAAGATCCTGGTAGAGACCATAATGCCCCAATTGTCGCTTTGACCGTTGGTGTCCGTGCATATCATGCCTGGGTGATCTTGGCTGAGGAGAAGAAAGCAGGCTTGCAAGGGGAGGGTGAGGACTGTCCTCCCAGACAGCCAGCCCATCGCATTGATACAAATGTCGGTAGTCCACACAGCAAGTCAAACAAAGAAATCAAAACACATTGCTCACTCCACAGATAGCTCTGCCCAGCGTCCCTTTCTTGCACCTTGTTTCAAGACCCCATCCTGGCTTGGGAGTGGGAAGCCGTCTCCTGCTGATGGATCTGCCTCTCTGCTCTCTGAGCTAGAGCCATGGAGTCCCTGGCTACAGATGCTAAGCATTTCCTCCTGACTGGCACGCAATCTGCTCAGAATGCAGCCTTGCGGAGACCCCTCCCTGAGTTGCTAGGGTCCTAGGCTGAGGTTTGGGGTACATGGTCTGGGCTGTTGTACCTCAGTTGTCCAGTGGGTCTGGGGCCCAGGAGATGTCCATGATGGTATCACCCACTTGTGGACATTCGCTCCTGGCTGGATTGTCCTGGGCAGATGTTATCCGGCGATGCCTTGGGAGTGCACACTAATGGCTGGCTTGGGGGAAGAGGGAAGAAACGTCTTCTGGTGCCAGTACAACAGTCCAATCAATAATGCATCGCCCAGATCAATGGCTCATCTCCACCCTCTGCTGTGCTTCTGGAGGGAGGCTGCCCAGGGAGGGCGGGGCAGGCCAGGAGGATGGCTGCAGTCTCCTGAGTCCCTCCTCCTGTGGGGTGAGCCTGGAGCTGGGACCCATGTTTCTCCTGGAGTAGCCTCCGCTCCCTGGCTTAGCCCTGCCGTCCCTGGTTTAGCCCTCCGGTCCCTGGCTTAGCCCTGCCGTCCCTGGCTTAGCCCTCCCGTCCCTGGCTTAGCCCTCCTGTCCCTGGCTTAGCCCTGCCGTGCCTGGGAAGGAAATTCTCTTTCCGATTGTTTTGCAGTTTCTAGCCACCTCCCCCTCCACGTTATGAGTTTACTTGGGTAAAAGCACTCTTGGGAAGGTGCCTTGGTCATGCGGTGCCTCCAGGTGTCCCTGCTCAGGCTCCCTGCGCCCCAAGTCTCTTGGCTCTGTGGGTTTTCCAGGAGTGGCAGCGTGCAGACAGCTGACTGTCCAGGGTGGTCGCTGGGAGGAAGGCTGTCTGCAGGTTCCAGCTGGAGGTAGTGATTTTTCTCTCTGCCTCCCACACCCTCTTACTGAGGCAGAGTGTTGCTATGTAGCCTAGGCTGGCCTCTAGCTCCCCATCGTTGGATTATAGGTGTGTCTGCCATGCCCAGCACACTTCCTTCCCGCCTGATGGCGATTCCAGAAGGTAGAACAGGCCGTGAGAAGGAACGAGGCAGAGGCGCTGGGGAGGCATGGGGCCTCTTGCCCCGTGGCCTGGCTCCATCCTGGGCTTGGCAGGTGCAGCTCGGGTAGTTTCATCACTCGTGCCCTGTCCACTGAGGGCCACCACTGTCCCCAGATGACTCAGGGTGTGGCCCAGGGGCTGGGCTTGTCTGGCAGGCTTTTCTGCACGCGCCCAGAGAGGTTGGCCAAAGCCTCTGCAGCTCGGCTGTCGAGGTGATGCAGGAGAAACTGGGGGTTTGTTGGGAGGGACGTGCGGACTTGGTGTGTGGAGTCAGCCAGCGGCCCTCCCCTGCCGGCTGGGTGGTGCTCTGCGCACGCTAATGAAGGTGATGTCTGGGAGGAGCAGATGCGGCTTTGCTCTGGGTGGCCCACTGTCCCGTTTGTGTGCCCTTCCCTTTCGCATTTACTGGGTGTGCCATGCCAGGGCCCTCTTCTGGCCCCCCTGCTGCTGCCTGGGGCCTGGACAGCAGCCCCACGACTGCCTTCCCCCAGGACCTGTGTGAGCCTTGGGAACCAGGGTCCTGTCATTGGGTTTAACTCCCAGATGCTGCCCACAAGACCCACTCCACTGGGTCTCTTCTAGGTGGCACCCCTAGATTGTATGCTTTGGACAGACCCCAATCAGATCCACATGTGATCCAAGAGTTGCACTTTCAGAGTCTGGCTGCTTATGAGTCACTTGGGCGTTTGTTGAGTGAATGGTACTTTTGAGGAGTTCTTTAACGTCTGTAGTGCAGCTGTGTTAAAATGATCTTGATCCTTTGTTGTTGATAGGTGTTGTCGAGTTGTGTCTGACACATAGTGACCCTTATCCTTATAGGGTTTTCGATGGCTGATTGTTTTGGGATTGCCTTGGGAGTGGATTGCCACGTCCTCCCATTTTTGCAGTGCTGGGAATCAAACCTGGGACCTCGGAGATTGTAGAGCGGTGCTCTACCAACTGAGCTAAACCCAGCCCCCTTGATATTTTAGGGGTAAGATAAAGCATTGCATATGGAACTGTAGGGGGTTCGGGATCTGCCTCAGATCAGGGTAGGGTAGGAGGGGGTGAGGTGTTTCTGTGGGTGACAGTTTAGGGTCTGGGTGGGAATAGCTGGGTTCACTGTTCTGCTTTGGCCACTTGTGGGTACTTTTGAAACATTCCATAATCAAAAGTTAACAATAATCTAGGATCCACAGTTTCCCCCAAAACCTGCCATTGGACCATTTATTTCATGAAAGTGTTCAAGGATTTATTTAACACCTCGCCCCTCCGTATGGACTGTGTAGATTGACCCTGTTTGTAAGTGCACATCCACAGAAGCTCTCACACACGTGCACGTCACACACAGGCGTCTGGAGGGACACACCTGTGTATTCAACAGGTGGTGGTAGAACATCTGTGTGGAGCAGGGCCGGCACTGCCCCAGAGTCCCCGGACACAGCCATGAGCCAAGGCAGCAGGGGAGGAGGAGTGTGTGTATGTGCACGTGTCTGTGTGTGTGTGGGCATGCACACATGCAAGTGGGTGAAACTTGAGTGACTGGAAAGTATGTGTATTCCATAGAGTGGTTGCGTGGAAGGAGAGCATGTAGGGGTGTGAGAACGTATGTGAGTGTGTAACTGAGTGCCAGTAAGTGTGGAGAAGTGTGTGCGCTTGTGTGTGTGGCCGGAGTGTAGGTGAGTGTGTTGGGGAGAAGAGGAGGCGGAACGTGTGTGTTTGACCCCCATGTGCTTCCGCAGGGTTTGTTTCTGTTACACAGAACTGTTCTTGTAGTTATAAGACTGATCTTAAGAAAGGGGCTCCATGAGGTCCTGTGATTTCCTCTGGCCTTTAAGTGAACATTTATCTGTAGGAATAAGTTCCTACACACGTTAATAATGCATGACCTGGCTTACATGTGATGGTCAGTGAATTGACAGTTATTGACCTTCTGGATCTGTGCTCTCTGGGCTCCAGAAAAAGGAGAGGTTGGTCCCCACTCGTAGCAGTAGGGAGACTACGCAGAGACCTTAAGGTGATTAGCAAGAGCCTTTTGGGGCTGGAAGAGAGACTGTGAGGTAGAGTCTGGTGTGAGCCTGGCTGGGACCTGAGTGTCACCAGGCAGCACCTAGGACTCATCCCCGGGTCTGTGGGGACCTGTGTTTTCTCCCAACATTTAGTAGGGGGTCTGTCAGGTAACCCCAAGTTGCACATGAAGCTTAGGTGTCTCTAGTGTAAGAAGAACATGCCTAGAATTCTCATGGGTTTTATTCTCTTGACCTATGGCAAGAATGGGAGAAGGACCTGGCAACCCACTCCTAAAAGTCAATCCGCCATTGAAAACCCTATGAACGGCAGAGAAGCACTGACAATAGTGTTTCGCCTGTTGTACTCAGGGTCGCTATGAGTTGGATACCCACTCGACGGCACCTAACAACAACAACAGCAGCAAGAAATCAGAGCTTTTGGCTCGCCACAGTACGATCTGCTTTGACCTGGAATTGGCGTGTCGGGCCCTTTGCCTGGTGTGTGGGTTCTGACTTTGGTTGGAAGGACAGCGCGTTCCCCGTTAGGCCTGGCCTTGGCTGAGGGTTGTTCTGGCCGTGTGTTTGGAAGCTTTGCTGTTGTCTTTGTGGTTGCCATTATCATTCGCCTGTTTTTTTTCTGGGGTCCAGGAGGGCCCAGGTAGGTGCAGCAGTGATGTGGGTGCCGCAGCTCTGGGCAGGTCTGCGAGGGTCACAGCTCAAGTTCCTCGTGGTGCTGCTGTGCACTGCCTGCCCCTACGCCTGGCACAGCCCTGTCCCCTGTGACTGTGCAGCCTTGTTTGCCCCCTTCCATCCCTCCTCCTCTGAGGGGCCTTCAGGATTCTGGTCACAAGACCCAGCGCCTCTGGGTCCTGGTCGGTGATATTCATGTCTTGAATTCTTAATGCAAAGAAACTGTGTACAGTCATCTCCCCTTATCTGCAGGGGTACTTCGAGGACCCCAGTGGGTGCCTGGCACCCTGGGAAGTAACAGACCCTATCAATACTGTGTTTTTTCTGTGTATACAAATCTGTGGTGAAGTTTGACTTATGAATTAGGCCAAGCAAGAGATTAACAACAATAATGATCAAATTGTTATTGTTAGGAGCCATTGAGTTGGGTCCAACTCATAGTGACCCTATGCACAACAGAACGAAACACTCCCTGACCCTCTGCCACACCCAGCACTAGGTCCGTGCTTCTCTGCTATTTAGAGGATTTTCAGTGGCTGATTGTTTGGGGAGCAGGCTGCCAGGTCCTTCTCTCATTTTTGTGGTGCCAGGGATCCAACTCTGGCTCAGAGCAGCATTCTACTAACTGAGCTAAACCCCAGCACTAATAATAAAATAGAACCATTATAACAATGCACTCTAACAAAAATTACATAAAACTCATGAATTGTTTATGGAATTTTCCATTAATTTTGGACCTTGGTGTATTGCTGCTAACTAAGACCAAGGAAAGTGTAGCTGCCAGTAAGGGGGGACTCCTTACCTTAAAAGGCCTCTCATATTCACCCAACTTTGTAATTTTGCCTCTCCCTCCAGCAGGTGTTGGAAACTTGTGAAAGCAAGGGATCCATGAGACAAGGCCCTGCCTTCTTGGACCTCACTGTCAGAGGGCGTGACGTTCCAGCAAGAGAGCAAATCCATGGGATTTCGTCCTGAGTTGGGAAAGATGGTACCAGGGTCCAGTAGTTAGGGGCACTTAAATCAAGTGGCCATGAGCTACCTTGAACTGGTGGCATGGGGGAGGCACAGGGGTGAGGCTGGGGATGCCAGATGCAGGCATAGCAGATGGAGTGGGAGGTGGGAGCACTGGCGTTAGGGGGTCAGGAGGTGACATAGGGTCAGCCTGGGATTTGCAGAGTTGATGTCCAAGCTAGATGCACAGTGCACGCCTGTAATCCCAGCTGTTTGGGAGGCTGAGGCAGAAGGATCGTGAATTGAAGGCCAGAGGCAGGAAGAGCAACTTTTTATCTTTATTCTTATTTTTAATTTTTTTTGTGGTGGTTGGGGATTGAACCCAGGGCCTCACACGTGCTCACATACTTGGCAACTACAGCCTGAGCAACTTAGTGGGAGCCTGTCTCAAAAATAAAAAGGGGGCTAGGCGGGAGCTCCCTGGTAGAGCACTTGCCTAGCGGGGCGCAGGGCCCAAACCCCAGGACTGCCCCCAAAAAGAAGCTGACATCCACATGTAGGTGGTGCCTGGAGTTTGGGGGATCATGAATGGCAGGTGCTGGCAAAGAGGTGGCATTCTGAAGACTGGGAATTCTGATGAGGCCATTAGTGTATTGGACCAGACAGAGAAGGGAAGAGGTGTGAGGACTGAGTGGAGGATAGGGGTCCAGGAAGGAGGACAACCACAGGGAAGGGCGGGCGCCTGGTGACCATGCAGAATGCACATTTGGGAGGGCAGCGACTGTGCAGGGGGCCACAGGAGGTGAGGCGGAGCCAGCCTCGGGTTTAGCAACATGGAGGTGGTGTCGGTGACCTGGCCAGCAGGCTGGGGGTGCGGTCCTAGTGTAGGGGAATTTCCAGGAGGAGGGGGAGGGCTGGGCCGCCTGTGCTGTGCTGGGGAGGTGAGAGGTGGAGGGACCTGCGAGCCTTGGGGCTGGGAGCTGCTGTTTGTGAGTTTGCAGAGAGGGAGGAAGTGCAGGGCTGGAGAGGGAGGCCCCGTGCCCTCTAGCAGGTGGGAGGAAGGTGGCAGATCCTGTGTCCTGCCAGCTCCTTCCTGACTTGAATTTGTGCTGTGCCTCCGCCTGGCCCCAGGGTCCACAGATGAGTGCAGAGGGACCAGGCATGGCAGGGAACAGCGATGGTGGCCTGTGACACCCGAGGTCTGTCTCAGGGCTGTGTGGGGGAGCTCAGGGGCGATGAGCGTCCCCGGGCAGCAAGGCTGGGGTGGGTGGCCTTCCCTGCTGAAGGCCCCACCACACAGGGCTGGGAGGAGGGGGTCCGGCCTGGGGTGAGCATGAGCGTGGCTAGAAGCCGACGCCGGCAGTGTCTACTGTCTTGGCCTCCTGTGCGCTGTGCTGTGAGTGCACCCTGGTCAGCAGCCGTGGGCCACCACCTTGTGCCCCCGGCCCCGGACTCCACATCACGTCAGCTGGAGGCCTGAGCTCCCCCAGTGTGATTCCCACCAGCAGCATCCCTTCCCTGGGAACTTGCCAAAGGCAGTGTCACCTGGAGTCAGGGGCTGGGGTGGGGCCAGCAACCTGCTCTCCTGGGCCCCTGGGCTTCTGATGTGGTGGATCCTGGCACCAGGACAAGCCCCACGATGCCCTTGTCTAACTGCACAATGGCATCGTGCGCCTGCCACTGTGATCAGGATGTGGGCCAGGGGTGGGAGGACCTCATCCTGCAGGCCAGAGGCACCAGGACCAGTCACTGTCCCACGGTCTGCGGCCACTTCTGTGCTACTTGCAGAATCCGGTAGCTGCTCTGGAGGCCAGATGGCCTCATGCATCCCAGAATTTCCTCTCACCTTCCCCCCAACCCTTGGTCTTTTACAACAGAACAAAATACTCCTCGGCACTATGTCAGTGCTTCTGTGCTACTCTTAGGATTTTCAGTGGCTGATTGTTTCAGGATTGCTTACAGGAGTGATTGCCACATCCTTCTCCCATTTTTTGCGGTGCTGGGGATGGAACCCAGGGCCTCAGAGACTGTAGAGCTGTACTCCACCAACTGAGCTAAACCCCAGCGCCTCTGCTTAGATTAGATTATAATACATAAGATTAGTTTCTTCAAGAGTTTCATAGTAGAAGCAAGCACCCTTGTCCTTGAGGGTATGTTCCAAGACCCAGTCCGATGCTTGAAACTATGGATAATTCCATACCTTATAGATATCATGCTTTTTCTTATATGTTCACACCCAGGGTAATATTTAACTTATAATCTAGCACAGTAAGATAACAACTAATAATAAAATAGAATAAAAATATGGCGATAAAAATTGAAAGTTTTTCTCTCTCTGAAAATACCTGTTGTTACCAACCTCAACATACTTTTCTTAAAACTTTTACCTTTTTAATCGAAAGAAACATGTTTGCTACTTTTTGGCATATCCTAAGTGCTACCATCATTATTCTTATGCTTTGGGGCCATTATTAAGTAAAATAAAAGTTACTTAAATACAGTATTGTGTTGTTACGAATCAGTAGCTGAGACAGGTGCTAGGTTATTAACAGGTGGGCAGTATATACAGTGTGGATACACTGGACAGAGGGGTGGTTCACACAGCATGTGGGACAGAGTAGGATAGTTTGTGATTTCAGAGTGGTGTGCCATTTAAATCTTATGAATTATTCCTGGAATTTTCCATTTAACATATTTGGACTGTGGATGTGGGCAACTGAATCTTAAGAAAACAAAACTATAGATAATTGGGGGGGGGGCTACTGTATATGTTAGTAGGCTGGGATTTAGCTCAGTTGGTAGAGTGCCTCTCTGCAGTCTCTGAGGTCCCAAGTTCGATTTCCAGCACCACAAAAATGGGAGAAGGATGTGGCAATCCACTCCCAAGGCAATCCCTAAAAAACAATCAGCCATTGAAAACCCTATAAGGGTTGCTATGAGTCAGACATGACTTGATGGCACCTAACAACAACAACAACTGTATATGTTATATTCTTTTGTGTCTAGCTTCTTCCATGCTGCCTAATGTTTTTGGGCTCTTCATATTGCTGTGTATGTTAGTTTAGTACTTAATGCCTTTTTATTGCTGAATAATATCTTATTGTGTGATTGTACCATGGTTTATTTATTCACCTGGTGGTGGATGATTGGATTGTTTCCTACTAAAGGGTGATGAGCTAAAGCTCCAGAAGAAAACGATAAACAACCAGCAGAACAATATAGCACCAAGTTAGTTTTCAGTTTGTCAGATTAGAAGGTCTGCTTGTATTTTGTCTGTGATTGCATTAACTCTTCTGGTCCATTTGGAGTAAATTGACATTGTAGCAATAGGGAGTGTCCTGAGCAGAAAGCCTGGAATGTCTGCTTTCACCTTCATTAGTTTTGTTTAGCAGGGCTTTACAGTTGTGAGCATACAGGTCTTGAATATGTCTTACCATATTTACTCATAATTGTCTTTATGTTTTTGAATGTTGTTATAGATGGATTTGTGATTTTTTCCGTTTTTTATAGCTAGTGTATTATAGAAATACCATGATTGTTTATCCCCCGACCTTGCCAAATTCACTTGTGTAGCTTTTTTGTATTCCTTTAAGATTTTCCACATGGATAATCCTGATGAGGATGGATAAAGACCATTTTACTTTTTACTTTCCCATTGGTGTGCACTTTTCTCCCCCCACCCCCACTATCTAGACCTTCGAGCACAGGATTTATCAGAAGTGGTAAAAGTGGACATTGGGACATTCTTCCCTCATCCCCATTTTAGGAAGAAAGAACTTTGATTTTTTAAAAAATAATGGTATTAGGTGAAGATTTTATGTGATGACTTTTAAGTGGAAATTTTCTCATTTGCTGAGTTTTTATCATGAGTAGATGTTGAATTTCATCTAATACTAATTCTATACCTATTGAGAGGATCATATAGTTTTTCTGATTTTGTTTGTAAACATGGTGAATTGCATTGATGAATTTGTGAATCTTGCGTTTCCGGCACATACTCCACTTGATCCTGATGTGTTATCCTATTTGTACACTGTAGTCCTTATCTGTCGGGGGATGCATTCCAGGATTCCAGTGGATGCTTAATGCTATGATGATACCAAACCATATATATACTATGTTTTTTCCTATAATATATACCTATGAAAACGTTTAGCTCATAAATTAGACAATAGCTGGGTGTGGTGTCACACGTCTGTAATCCCAGCAGATTGGGAGGCGGAGCCAGGAGGATTGCAAGTTCAAGACTAGAGGAAGTCTATGTAATTTAGTGAGACCCTGTCTCAGGAAGTAAGGAAAAAAAATAAAAGGGCTGGGGGTGCAGGTCAGTGGTCCAGCACTTGCAAAGCATGCAGGTGTGAGGCCCCGGGATCAACCCCCAGTACCACACACACACACACACACACACACACACACAATAAATAAATAAATAAATTAGACAATAGAAGATAAACAACAACAAGTAATAATAAAATAGGATTATGATACTATACTATAATAAAAGTTATGTGAATGTGGCCTCTCTCAAAAGATCTTACTGCATTGTTCCTTTTTCATTCAAAAGAAGCACTCTACAGCATTTCTTTGCATATCCCAATGGCTAGTATCACTACTCTTGTAGTTTGGGGCCCTCATTAATTGAAGTAAGGTTTACTTGAACACAGGCAGAGCAATACAGAGACAGTTGGTCTGATAACTAAGGTCATTAGTAACTTGTTGGGGGGGTGCCATATACAGTGTGGATACACTGGACAAAGGGATGGTTCAGTCCTCGATGACCAGCACTGGATGGTGTGAGACCAGCACACAATCGAAAACTTATGAATTGTGCATTTCTGGAATTCTCCCATTTAACGTTTTCAGAGTGCCGGTAAACATGGCTGACTGAATCTGCAGAAAGTAGAACCACAGGTAACAGAGGAACTGCCACATTGCTAAATTCAATTTGCTATCATTTTGTTAAGGTTATTTGTAGCTCTGTTCATGAGGAATAATGTTTTCTTGTAACATCTTTGTTATATCAGGAGTAACCTTGGTCCCACTCCGTTGTTTGGGAACTGTTTCCTGTTTCTTTTGTTAGTGTTCTTAGTGTTTTTGTAGGATTGGGTGTTTTTTCTATTTTTCTTTTTTCCTTTTAGGTTTGATAGAATTTATTAGTGAAGCTGTCGGGGCCTGAGGTTTTCTTTGTGGGGAGGCTTTTAACTATGAAATCGATTTCTTAACATAGCACTATTAAGATTTTCTATTTCTACTTGATTCGGCTCTGGTAATTTGTGTGATTTATTGAAGTATAACTTATATATAGTAAAATCCATCATTTTAAATGCACCATTTTTCGATAAATGTATACCATTGTGTAACCATCACCAAATCAGGATATGGAAAATTTTCCATAATTCCAAAAGTTTGCTTGGCCGTCTAAGGTCATTTCCTTTCCCCCCCTAGTCCTGACCACCAAGGATCTGTTTTCTGCCCTTACAGGCTTTTCCAGGATGTCCCATTCTTGGAAATAAAGGTTTGTAGCTTCCAGTCTGGCTTCTTCACTCTGCACAGGTGTGCGGGTGGGAGGTGGGTGCAGTAGCTAACACCGGCAGGTCTGTGTTTAGGGTGTGACTCAGACTTCTGAGTGATGACCTCTAAAGGTCGGATCAGAGGAGGAAGCAGTTATAGGACAAGAAGGAGATGATGATGTTCATGGTGGCCTCTTTATAAACGATGTGCCACATGCTTTGTACCTACTCAGGGGACCCTGACACCTCTAACCCTGACACCTTTGGGTCAGTTCTTCCCTTTGTTTACAGTTGAGACATCGAGTAGAAGGCTTACTCTTGGGGTCACTTTGCCAAGAATTGGTGAGGCCAGGACTTGAGCCTGGGATTTGGATTTGAGGCCTTGCACTGAGGCGCTTTCTGTACGGAGCGTTTCCTGCACCGCCGCCTGGGCATGGTGGCAGATGGTCAGGGTTTTGTGAAGACTTTAGAAATGTGAGAGCCTTTTTGCCACTGAAGTTTGAATGAGCTAGAAATTTAGTTTATCCTAAAGAATCCTGAAGTTAAAGAAGCACTTACTGAAAAGGGCATCTCTGGGCGTGGTGGTGCACACCTTTAATCCCAGCGACTCAGGTGGAGGCAGGGGGATCACAAGTTCGAGACCAAAGGCAGTCTGTGTAATTTAGTGATACCTTGTCTCAAAAAGCAAAAAAAGTGGGCTGAGGGTGCAGCTCAGTGGTTCAATACTTGCAAAGCATGCAAGCGCAAGGCCCTGGGTTCAACCCCCAGTTCTGCAAAAAAAAAAGGGGGGGGGGGCGAAAAGAGCATCTTTCTGTGTTTGTAAATAGAAAAACTATGTTAGCTGAGTAGGTGCTGACTGAGAAGTGTTTGGGTCTGGCTCGGTACGGTGACATTCGTCCGTCTTTTGAAATAACAGTGTAAGGTACATTTAATGAGATGGGAAATCAAGAGAAGATGGTCAGTGCTCAGAACAGTGTGTACCGCAAGGACTTCCCGCTCCTGTGAGCTGTGGACTGGGACTAGAGGTCTGTCAGCGGCGTGGTGGACGACTCACCGCCCTCTTGCTTTCTCTTGGCGCCTGGCTGCATGTCCCCAGTTTGCTGCAGTGACACTTGTTATGGAAATCACAAGGGAGAAATCAAAGAAAAAGACCGAATGGTGTGACTCTACACCTCACACACTTGTGTACAGATGCCACACTCCACGCACAGCGGACACATACCACACACGTGCACTATGTGCCGCGTACGTACACCACATGCATGCACACAATCATGGCAACCCACCGTATGCCACATATGCACCATACACCACACACAAACACATCACACCACACAGGCACCGTGGGTCACATAAAAACACACCACACCCCCGAACCACACACAGCTCGCCTAACACTGCACATCCACGCCCCATACTCATGCGCACACCACGCCACGCAGAAACACACACTGCTGCATACATACAACACAGCACCGCATATGCACAGCCCCTCCCCCCACATACACAGCACTCACCACACACAGCACCCCCCACGTACCACAACAGACTGCGCACACGTGCACACGTACCACGCAGACACACCACCACCCGTCTGTTGCCCACCGATGCCACACAGGCCCAGCACCAGCACACAGAACACACAGACACCCCTGCACCACAGACACCCTGGCACGTGCACACGTCCACATCGTGTGTCTGGGGGGTCTCAGAGAGCCTGCGGGACTCACCGCACGAGCCTCGCTAGCAGAACAGGAGGCGTCTCCCAGGTGCGCTGCTCCTAAAGGGCGCGCGTCCTGGGAGCGGCGGGCCAGAAGCTCTGGGTTCTCCCACAGTGAGGCAGCAGGGACGGACGGAGTGTGAGGTTGTGGGGGTCTGGGGGACATCCCCTCCTGTTCTCCTGGGCCTGAGGGGCCTGTGGGGTATGGGCCTGGGACTGGCTGGGAAGCCCCTTGACAGGTGGAGTCAGCCCTCGGTGGCTCCTGGGGAGTGGGGGGCTGCAAGCATGTGCCCTGGCTCCTTTCATACCCGTCTTGGCACAGTTCAGCTGGGTGCACCTGGAGCCCATGTCCTGCTTGAAACCACACATCAGCACAGTTTCAGTGCATGTGTGCGGTTCCTGAACCATTTACTGTTAGAGTGTGGAAACTTCATGAGCGCCGGGCAGCCCACCATGTAGGTATCTTTGCCTGGGGGCCCACAAGCCTCTTACCCTGTCACATACCCACCCCCTCATGTTATGCACACGTGCACACCACTAACACCAGAGCTCTGCCTGGTAACCATCACCCTTATCTCTACATAGGACATGTTGTTGTTGCTGTTAGGTGCCGTCAAGTCATGTCTGACTCATAGTGACCCTCGTAGGGTTTTTGACAGCTGATTGTTGTGGGATTGCCTCAGGAGTGGATTACCATGTCTTCTCCCATTTTTGCAGTGCTGGGAATCAAACTCGGGGACCTCAGAGACTGCAGAACAGCACTCTACCAACTGAGCCAAATCCCAGCCCCACATAGGATATACTGATATGTTTATTCAATTAAAAAGTTAATTCACACCCCCCACATGGAATCACATTGACCCCCATGTGGCATTTGGTGCTGAGGGTGACTGAGTGGAAGTTGTGAACTTTTGAATTAAGTCAGCGTGTGTGTGCTGGCTGTCCTCATATTTCCACGGCGCCCCGCTTGTCTCTGTGACTGCTTTACCCTTTGGTTTTCTCCACGTCCTGCTCATCCTTAGGACTTGTGGGCGGGTCATCGCTGGGGCCTCGGGCACGGTGTCCAAGCTGTGCTGCCCATCTCAGGCTGTAGTTGGACCACACGCCCAGGAACAACCGGACAGAGAAACTAGGTCAAGGCAAAGCTCTTGAGCTGGCGGAATTGAATATCTGGCTTGTGTTTGAAAACCAAAGGCCGCCGGTGGCTCAGGTTTCAAGTGTGGAATCCTGAGAAGCTGCCAGCTCCCTCTGGCTACCCCTGTCAGAGCAGCAGATGCCTCCTGGTGGATCCTGTGAGCAGGGGTCTCAGGGTGAGACCCACATGCTCCCGTTCCATCCCCAGGAGCGCTGTCCACTGGGGCTTGGTTTTCACCTGCTCAGCAAAACAAGGGAGGTGGTGAGACGTGATCTTTAAAATAGATACCAGTCTCCGAAGGGCCTGGAAAACAAGCTTGTGGGGGGTTACAGCGGCCCTGTTATTTACAAGGAGCCACTCGTGACTCCATGAGCCAGTGGGCAGCGCAGGCTTTATTTTAGCTGGGAGGGACTGTCATGTGCAACGAGCGCAGTCATTTCTGCAGATAGAGTGCGAGGCTCAGCCACGGTGGGACAGCAAAGAGAGCAGAGCTCCTGCATCTTCTCCTCGGGAGATGCAGCAGAGCCTCTCCGCTGTGCTCTAGAATAAGTGCTGATGGCCGTGGGGCACCTCTGCCTGGAGGATTTGTGTCAGGACTATTTTGGAGCATTTTCTAGCACTTATGTTAGAGTTGTGGCGGCAGCACTGTGGCATCCGATCCCGTCAGATCTCAAAAGCTGAGCAGGGTCGGGCCTGGTTAGTACTTGGATGGGAGACCGCCTAGGAACACCAGGTGCTGTAGGCTTGGGAGACGGACCCAGCAACCCCCTTCCAAACAACAATCTGCCATTGAAAACCCTATGAATAGCAGAGAAGCATGACAATAGTGTTTTGGGTGTTGTACATAGAGTCTCTTTGAGTTGGACACTGACTTGACTTGATAGCACCTAACAACAACAACAATGTGGTGTAGTCACTAAAGAAGGAAGACACTTCTCTCAAACATAGCCCCATTCAACAGCCACAGGACTGCGGGGTTGTCCTCACTGGAGTCCTCCTCCCCTCCCCATCAAGCTGGGCATCTCTTTGCTGCTCCATGAAGGTTGAGTGTGGCTCCTGCCACACACGCCCTTTCCTGCCATGACTTTTGTGCACTTGGCAGTGGCCTTAGCTGCACAGGGCTGAGAATGGAGTGGATGTCTCCCTGAGGCAGTGGAGCTGTTGGTGCTTGGCGTAATGCCGCGCAGGGGCGGCCTCTGCGTTTCTTTGCATTGTGACCCTTCTGACCGTCAGAGCTGACGATGTGAAGGGTGGATTTTGTGGTCTGAGACTGTGGCCTTGAGCTAGTGGGAGCCAGGGTCCCTGACCTGGGAGAGGCCGCGTGGCTACTTGGTGCCTCCTCCAGCGGCATGGCCCTGTTGCTGCTTCTGCGGCACGCACAGCTTTGCGGTGGGTCCCCTTACCTTGGTGGCACGTGATACCTCCCCCGGCGTCCTGTCCCACCTTGCCATCAGGGAATCAGTGAGGCAGCAGCAGTGACAGGAAAACCCCCTGGCTGGCCCCTGTGTCGCTCCCCATTTTCATTTTTCCTCTCCTCCCTCCCCTCCCAAGTATTTGCAAAATTTGCCCTGAAGCGCACCTAGCCCCAGTGTACAGCTGCTGCCTTCACAGATGGACCTCGCGTGGGAGCCACGGCAAGCACCACCAGCCCCTGCGTCCCTCTGGTCACCAAAGTCACCAACCCCCTGGCTGATCACAGCAGTTAATTTGGGCGATTTTACTCTGTGTACGTTGGATTTATTTATTTACTTACTTTTTTTTTATTTTGAAGACAGGGCCTTCCTGTGTAGTCTAGGTTGGCCTTGAACTCTGATCCTCCTGCTTCCCCCTCCTGAAGGTGACATTGTAGGCGTGCGCCCTCACATGCAGCTCTATAGGGCGGATTCTGCCGCATGTCCCCATCCGTGCCACTGGGCATCGGTGACATTCAGCTCAGTTCCCCAAGGGCTTTCCCCTTGACTTGCCACCTCCTATAGGTGGAGCACTCTTAATCCAAACATCTGAAATGCCCCAAAACCTGAAACTTTCTGAGCACCAACCTGTTGTCACAACTGGAAAATTCCACACCGTGAAACTTTGTCTTATACTCAAGCCTACTTAAGGTATTGTCTAACTCTGCCTTTAAGCTGTGTGTACAAGGGGTATACCTACAGCCGTAGCCCTGTGGCATCCGGTCCTCTGAGATCTTGGGAGCTAAGCAGGGTCGGGCCTGGTTAGTACTTGGATGGGAGACCACCTGGGAACACCAGGTGCTGTAGGCTTGGGACACAGACCCGGCAACCCACTCCCAAAAATCAATTTGCCACTGAAAACCCTATGAACAGCAGAGAAGCACTGACAATAGTGTTTTGCCTGTTGTACATAGGGTCGCTATGAGTCGGATACCGACTGAACAACACCTAACAACAACAACAAAAACAACAAGGGGTATATGAACATAAATGAATTTTGTGTTCAGTCTGGGGTCCCACCCCCCCAAGTATGTCATTAAGTATATGTAGTATTCCAAAATACACAACAAAATGTGTAATCAGAAGCACTTCTGTCCCCAGGCACTTCAGGCAAGGGACACCCAGCCTGTGTTCTGCCGTGCTTCTGCCTGTTCCTGCACGTGCATGTATATTCCAGGTACAGGCACTACCCGCTGGATTCCAGTTTATGGCCATTAGGAATGAGGCTCCTGCGTTTCTTGTACATGGGCTGTGTTTTAGCTCATCCTCTTCCCTTTGGGACATCAGGGGCCCTCAAGGTGTTATGGCTTCACTTATAGGGACAGCCATTTGTCTGTTGAGGTGGCACCCGTGGCTTAGGTCTTGACCCGGGGCTTGCTCCTGCAGGATCTGCAGCCTCTCTGAGCCCTTGCCTGCTGAGAAGGTGCGTCCGAGCTGCCTGCTGCTGGGCATGGGCCTGCCTCTCCACTGGGCCCTTGAGGGGCCTCCCCGGCTGCGCCCTCTGCATCCTATCCCGCATCCCCTGGAAGGTTTGGGACCCTGCCTGTCAGTCCTGCATGCTGCTTTGGCCCATTGGTCTGCCCTGCACAGTGCCCATCAGAGACGTGGCAGTGTGCCTAGGGTCTGGGTTGATACTCGGCCGTGGACCAGAGGGAGGGCTGGTAGGACGTGGCCCTTCCAGCGGGAGAAGGCGGTAAGGGTCCAGGGGGACCTTGAGGGTGGGGACCATCCAGCCAGGGTGGGATGGGGTGTGGAAGTCAGGAGTGCCGGGCCAGAAGACAGAACAGGTAGCAGAAACAGCCAGTGGCTGTACATGGAAGAAGTGGCGATATTCTAAAAAAAACCATGGTGGCCGATCTGTTGCCCTTGCTCTGGCTGGCTGTGGTGTCTGCCACCCCCCACGGTTCTGGGTGGCCTCTGCCTGCCTCACCGATTGTGTGTGGTAGCTGTGAGGCTGGGTGGCCTCCAGCACGGCTTCCCTGTGCTTACCAGCCTCTTACTCTGGGGGCCCTGGGATGTCACTTGGGGAGTCGGCCTGTGGCAGCCAGGCAGTGAGGGAGCCTCAGCCACGTTGGGGCTGTAGAGGGGTCTGTGGGCAATGGTACGGTCTGG
Organism: Pedetes capensis; assembly: GCA_007922755.1. NCBI lineage: Eukaryota > Metazoa > Chordata > Mammalia > Rodentia > Pedetidae > Pedetes > Pedetes capensis. The sequence goes on from VMDO01010799.1 coordinate 29,049, forward strand.
TCCTCCCACCCAGGGCCCTGATGTGTGAGGGCCAGGCCTCCCAGGGGCTGCAGCCTGCATCCCTTACGTGTCCCAGCCATGCCTGTTCTTGGATTTTGGAGCGGAGATGAGCACTGCCCGCTGTGGCCCCTTGCGGTGCCTCACCCACAGAATCACGAGTGCAGTAACACGTGGGCTGCTGGGTACAGGGAGTGTGTTGCACATGGCAGTGACTGGAGCAGAAGCAGTGTTCCCTGGGAGAAGACAGGGCCTCGGGGAGGGGCAGTGGCCAAGACCCAGCTGCAGGCCCAGGGAGCAGTGTGGACTGGCGGCCCTCTCAGGCTGCGAAGGGAACTGCGCCTTCCTCCCACATGCTTCCTTGCTCTGTGTGGGGGGCCTCCCTGTATGCTGGCCTTGAAGGAAGTCAGCCCCTCGTGCAGAGTCTCACAGGCCCAGATCTGAGTCTTGTATGGTTGTTAGTTAGGTGCCTGTTAAGTCGTGTCCGACTCATAGCAACCCTCATAGGGTTTTCAATGGTTGATTGTTTTGGGATTGCCTCGGGAGTGGGTTGCCATGTCCTCCCGTTTTTGTGGTGCTGGGAATCGAACTCAGGATCTCAGAGACTACAGAGTGGCGCTCTACCAACTGAGCTAAATCCCAGCCCTCTTGTATGGTAGCCATGACAAAATGCTGTGAACTGGGTTGTGTGGACACTGAATCTTCCAGTTCTGGCGGCCAGAAGTGAAACGAAGGTGTCAGCAGAGCCGCACTCCCTGCAGGCGCTTGGGTGGCCTGCCTTGGATGGCCCCAGGCGTCCTCGGCATGTGGCCACGTCACTTCAAGCTCTGCCCTGTCCTCACATGCTGACTCCTGTGTCTCATCTCTAATACGGACACTTGCTGTTGGGCTGAAGACCCCCTCCCATCATTCATTTCGAGGTCCTTCACTGAACCACATCTGCGAAGAACCTTTTTGCAAATAGGGTCACATCCTCAGGTGGCCGTGGCCTCCTGCAGTCCTGGAAACGGTGGTTGAACCCTTTCTGGGACTTGTTTTGTGGGGACGGGGACTGGCACCTTACCCGGGAGACGTTCCAGCAGGGCTTTATCAGCAGGAAAATGGAAACCACAGCTCATCTTGCACTGTGGGAAGCTGTAGAACGGGAGAGGACGTGGAAACTCGCCGCGACTCGCCGCGCTGTGAAATAACTGTTGTTGACTCAAGGAAACAGGAAGGGGGTATTCTGTCTATTTTGTGTTTTTCTATGTGGCGTGGCCTGGGATTTTGAGTAGTGTCTCTACAAAGATACTTGTGGATCGGTAGTGTGTACAGGAAGCGAGATACACTGACTCACTTTTCCTTTATTTTAAGGGCATTTTTATTGTTCAGAAAACGGAGAAAGCAAGCAAAGAGCTTCCTCCTCCTGCTGGGCCAGTGCCATGAACAGCTTGCCTCTCTGAAGTTTTGTTTTTGTTTTTTTGGGTGTCCTTTTCAGACAGACACACACACACAAATGCACGCTCACCCCAAACGCGCACACAGACGCACACCCCCCGCGGAGCTGGGTCACATTCTGGAGGGCTTTGCTGCTTGCTCTGTTTGCTGACTGCAGAGCTTGCAAGGTCCTGCATCATTCCAGGAAGCCGTGTGTGGTCTCAGGTGGCCGTGGGCCCCTGTAGGGCATATGCTCATGTCCTTTGGCCCCTGGTGGGTGTCTCTCCAATCTGCCAGACTTCTGTTTTTCCTGCATGTTGCTCTTCTTCAGGCAGGGGCCAGCTTGGCCACCTTAGCCTGGCCGCCCGCTACATGATATGCAGTGGTCCTTGTGAGTGGTGGATCCTGAGAAAAGAAGCTTGGGGCTTCTGTGGTAGGCTGGGCTGGCGCATGCTTGCCTGCATGTTTGCATGTCTGTGTGCGTGTGTGCGCATGCACACGTGTGAATGTCCGTGCATTTTTGTGTGTGAGTGCATTTTCATATAGTGAATGCATATGTACGTGTGTGCATACGTGTGAATGCCTGCTTGTACACGTGTGCACATCTGACCCAGGGTATCAGCATGTAGCGCACTGAAGATCTGTGCACTGCAAGGCTCTTCTGCTCTTCCGAGGCTCTGCTCAGTAGGAGGCCGACTGATATTCCAGAAGTCTTAATTGTATTTTTAGCCAAAAGAAATAACCCGTCCTCACTCTTCTCCCAGGCCTCTGGCTTATCTAGAAGGATGGCATGCAGGGGAGAATTTAACGTGGTGCCACAGGTTGTGTGGTGTGTTTCTCTGGGAGTCATCTGTTCAGCTGTCCTGTCCCCAGTCAGACTGTTGCACACTGTTGCAGCCACATGCAGTGGTCATCTTCGCAGGCACAGTCTGCCTGGGGCGCCATGTGCTCACTGCGCACACAGATGTACCTGCATGTTGTTAGGTGCCATCAAGTCGTGTCCGACTCGTAGTGACTCTCATAGGGTTTTCAATGGCTGACTATTTGGGGATTGCCTCGGAAGTGGGTTGCCACATCCTTCTCCCATTTTTGCTGTGCTCGGAATCAAACTCAGGACCCCAGAGACTGCAGAGCCGTGCTCTGCTGACTGAACTAAATTCCAGCCTGATGTCCCTGCATAGTCAGGTTCTTTTCTGAAGGGGAGGCATGCGCTGGGGGGCCTTGGGAGCCAGGGTGGCGCCTTGGCCATGTCCTTGATGGATCGTGATAGTTGTCATCCATCAGAGAAACAGAAGCCACGGAGTGTGTGTATAAAGAGAGAGAAAACTTTTGTAAGCAGCCGGCTCGTGTGTAGTCCAGAGTCAGAAGCTGGACCAGCAGCTGGAGACCCAAAGAGGTACAGCTCGAGTCCAAAGGTGTCTGGAGGCAGGGTTCCACACTGGAGGAGGCCAGCCCTTGTTCCATTCAGCCATCAATAGGTTAGGCCAGGCCCACCCACATTATGGGGGCATCGTCTGCTTGCTCAGAGTCTCTGCTTCAAATGCCAATCTCATTTTAAAATACCTTCGTAGAAGCACCAAGGGTAACGCTTGGCCAACTATCTAGGTACCGTGGCCCAGCCAAGATGACACACACATTAACCATCACAGTGCCTGGGCCCCATGCCTGCTGTGTTTCGTAAACAAGTGTGGGCTGTAGGTGGGGGAGGGAGCTTGCTCAGGATGAAGGAGAACAAGGGGTTGATTTTCTCCTGGAAACCTGTCCCAGGAACAGGCAGGGCTTAGATTTGCCCTGAGAAGTCATCGGCTGACACTGGCGTGGACAAAGCTGACCTTTCTGGCTGTCTGGTTGCCACTGGGTCCCTAGCTCTGGGGCTCTGGACACTGGGCCTCATACCTTGGCTGACTAATTGAGATGGATGCTTCATGCTTGTCCCTCTCACCCCATGTTTGTTGTTGTCAGGTGCCATAGAATCAGTATCAGACTCGTAACGACTCTATGTACCACAGGCGAAACATTGTCAGTACTTCTCTGCTGTTCATATGGTTTTCAGTGGCGGATGGGTTTTTGGGAGTGGGTTGCCGGGTCCGTCTCCCAAGCCTATAGCACCTGGTGTTCCCAGGCGGTCTCCCATCCAAGTACTAACCAGGCCTGATCCTGTTTAGCTTCCAAGATCTGACAGGATCAGATGCCACAGGGCTACGGCTGCAGGCTGCCCCACATTTAGGCATAGGTAACTCCTTTGGCGCCTCTGGGGCTGACTCCTGTTCTGCCCCAGCCATGACTTGGTTTTCCGGACCCATGTGGCAGTGGGAGCGCTGGAGGTGGTTGGTAGCAGAAAGCCGTGGAGCCATGTCTCCCTGTTACTTCCTTTTTCTGGGAAAACAAATATTTATTCAAGTTGCTGTCTTGTTATCGTTCCCGCTGCCTTTGTGGGCTGCTGAAGTGGCCTCCCGTGGCCGCCTGGCCCTCTCTTATCTGACCTCAAAGGCTGAACAGCTAATTTGATGATAAATAATCCCCTCGACGCAGAGGAGCAGCGTGGCGTTCCAGGCACTGGTGCCGTGTGAAGGGTTGGGCAGGCACTGCCAGGTGGGTAAATGGAGGAGCGGAGGGAGGTGGGCTGGGGCTGTTTGTGGTGGGCGGAGGAGAAGGTGACGCTGGAGGGGAAGGAAAGACGAGTGAGCGAGTGGGTGCAGCCGGTCCCAGGCTGGAAACTGTGGCGTTGCACGGGGGTGGGGGGTGTCTGGAGGCCACGTTCCGAGGCCCGGGAGCCCTGTGCAGGAGGTCTGATGAGACCCGGCCTCTGCTCTTGGGCTGGACAGTGGGTTGTGCCCTGCATCCTGCCTGAGGTCAGAGAGGCAGCAGTGCAAGTCCAGGGCCCCAGGCACGTGGGGCCCAGGCTGCAGCACCGCAGCTCCATCCCCTGGGGCTTCCCGCCAGGCCTCAGTCTGTCTGTTTCTCAGAAGGCCACGTCTTTCCGGGATCTGCTGGCGTTTGTGGCGTTTGTGGCTGGCCGTGGGTTCTTCTGGGAAGCAGGCAGGGCCATTGGGGGCACTCGGCACCTTGACCCGAGAGCTTCCTCGGGCGGGGGTCTGGGTCAGTGCCTGTCACTGTGTGGCCTTGGGGCCCCGCCCACTGTCCCCCCTCGAGTCCTGAAGCAAGGGCCACTGTCCTTGGAGGCGCTCTGGGGTACTTGCCAAGGCAGGGCACCTGTGACTTAAAACCAGAAGCTCCCGCTTCCACCCCAGCCTGGTCTTTCACCGCAGAGAGGTTTGACGGTGATGACGTGGTGGGGAGGTGACGTCCTGTTTGGCTTCTTCCTGTTCTTCAGGGGTCGGGAGAGGCCTGGGAAGTGTGATGTGACATTATACCACATCTGAGCCCCACTCCTCGGCCAGAATGTTCTTAGAATCGTGAAGCTTGAGAAGCTTGAAGAGGATATTGAAGGGTACCCATTTACAAGGCTAATAATAAGGTTGCTGGGTTCTGTGGGTGACTTTAGTGCTTCTAACTGCAGAGAAAGAAAAAACTTGAAATGCAGTTTACAGCCAGACATCATGATGCACGCATGGAATCCTGGCATGTCGGGAGGCGGAGGCAGGAGGATTGCGAGTTCGAGGCCAAAGGCAGCTTGCATGAGTTAGTGAGACCCTGTCTCAAAAATACAGTGGGCTGGGGGTGGACCTCTGTAGCAGAGCACTTGCAGAGTATGCACAAGACCCTGGCTTGAACCCCCAAGTACCACCATAAAAAAATAAGTAAAAATATAGTTTACTTAGCTTATTTACTGAGTTGTTAGATTTGTGTATACAAAGGGAGATGGCTGAAACCCAGGAGCACAGAGGCATGTGGATCTGTTTCTGTTTGTTTGTCCAGCATCATCTCTGGGATACTCTTATTTGGAGTAAAATGCTAGTGGTTTCTTAACCCCACATGTGCCGTTTAAGCGCAGATGAATGCCTGCTGTGCACAGAGCGGGCAGTGAGTCAGACCGTGTTTATCCCTGGGGTTTATTGGTGCCAGGTGCCTAGAAGCTGCAGTTTGCATTTGGACATCATTGGAAGGAGGTTTCTTGGCAACCAGTGGGGGTGGTGGGGGTTCTCGTGGGTGGAACCTGGTGTCTGCATGTCTGCAGAGTGGCTGGAACGCCTCTGGGCTGGGTCAGTACCCCACAGCCTCCAAGGGGACCTGCCATAGTCACTGTGGGTACGCGTGTGTGCCCCCTCCTCCTCTTTGTCTCTCTGCTCTGGACAATCCTCAGGGAGGAACCGAGGGAGTGGGTCCCAGGTTTTGTGCCTGAAAGATTGGCCTGGAGTCTCTGTGGCTCTCCGACTGTCCATGTCCAGTTTTTGTTAAGGTCAGTGTTCTCCACTTACGTATGGGGGATATATTTGAAGATCCCACATGGATGGTGGTCTGGGATTTAGCTCAGTTGGTAGAGCGCTGCGCTGTAGTCTCTGAGGTTCCGAGTTCAATTCCTAGCACCGCAAAAATGGGAGAAGGACCTGGCAATCCACTCCCAAGGCAATCCGGAAACAGCCATTGAAAACCCTATGAGGGTCGCTGTGAGTCGGATACCGACTCCATGGCACCCAACAACAACAATAACAACATGGATGGTACCAAACTCTGTAGGTACTGTGTTTATTCCTATATGTAAATACCTGTGATGAAGTTTAATTTATAAATTAGATACAGTAGGAGTTGAACAAGAATAATCAATAATACAATAGAACAGTTATAGCAGTATGCTGTAATAACAGTTGTGTGAAAATGGGCTATCTTCTCTTGTACTGTGCACCTCATTATACTATGGATCTTAGCAACCTCAGCATGTTATATTTTTTCTTAAGTTGAGAACTTTCACCTTTTCCCTCACAGGAAGCATTTTTTTTATTGGAAATTTTTAATGACTACCTTAATGTGGCCTGCAGCTGTAGCCCTGTGGCATCCGATCCCATCAGATCTCGGAAGCTAAGCAGGGTCGGGCCTGGTTAGTACCTGGATGGGAGACCGCCTGGGAACACCAGATGCTGTAGGCTTGGGAGAAGGACCTGGCAACCCCCTCCCAAAAATCAATCTGCCATTGAAAACCCTATGAACAGCACAGAAGCACTGACAATAGTGTTGCCCCTGTTGTACAGAGGGTCGCTATGAGTCGGATACTGACTCGACGGCACCTAACAACAACAACAACAACCTTAATGTGATTCATTCTGACATGCTTTTCATTGTGACATTTCCATACATGCATTTTGTTGTACATTATTCATATAGGTTCCCCTTACCGTCTTGTATGCTTCTCCCCGCCATCCCACCCATCAAAGACTTCTCTACCATTTACTTTGGGTTAACTGTTGTTAACGAATCAACTGTAAAATGCTCTTGGTGCCTTTTACGACATTCTAAGGACAAGTTGTTAGATGTAATGTCTTGTCAGCACAAGTTTTGTATGGATTGTTTCCAACCATACCTAAAAGAAAAGACCACTCCAGGTGCAATAGATATTCGATATATGAACAATATAAAGCCATATTCAAAAGGTATTGCTTCTGTAATAGATTGGATTGATGGAAATTACAATCAGATGACATGTTAAGAAATGTAAGAAGATGATTTTCAGTCTAAATCTGTCAAATTGTAAATTTTGGGAAAAGGAACCTTGGAGCCAAAAGGCCCTTGCTGATGTTCCTATTGAAATTAATTCAATAACATTGTATAAGTTTGCATTTTCGATAGACTATGATGCCTTTAAAAATTAACGTTCCTACTAAGTCAACATTTGTCAAGGATACTATTCTGACTTCTTTCTATAAAGGCTATGAAATCTTAATAGATAATGAGGAAAAGCCTGCAGCTGTAGCCCTGTGGCATCCGATCCCGTCAGATCTCGGAAGCTAAGTAGGGTCGGGCCTGGTTAGTACCTGGATGGGAGACCGCCTGGGAACACCAGAAGCTGTAGGCTTGGGAGAAGGACCTGGCAACCCCCTCCCAAAAATCAATCTGCCATTGAAAACCCTATGAACAGCACAGAAGCACTGACAATAGTGTTTCCCCTGTTGTACAGAGGGTCGCTATGAGTCGGATATCGACTCTACGGCACCTAACAACAACAACAACCATTTACTTGTCTTTTTATGGTAATATTTTTCTATATATCCTTGGGTTCCAGTTCTGTTTAAGATAGAAACTTTTCCTGCAGTGAACTTTCTTTTTACCTTGTCAGAACTATTACACGCATTTTCTAGACCATCTATAATAATACCATTCTTAGCTTTTTTTTCATTATGATCGACCTTTGTATAGGATTTTTTCCTTCTTATAATTTTGATTCAGCTCCCACATGAGTGAGAACGTGTGCTGTTTCTCTTTCTGAGCTTGTGTTCATTCATTTAAACTATCCATTTTACTGTGAATGGCCTTATTTCATCTTTTTTATTGCTGAGTAGTATTCCATTGTGTATATGTACCATAGTTTTTTTATCCATTCTTCTGTTGAAGGGCACTTTGGTTGATTCCATATCCTTGCTATTGTGAACAGTGCTGCATTGAACATGGAGATGCGGGTGTCTCTGTGGTATGATGACCCATCTCCCTTTGGGTAAATTCCTAATAGTGTTATAGCTGGGTCAAACGGTAGATCTATTTTCAGTTTTTTAAGATACCTCCATATTGATTTCCATAGCGGTTGGACCAATTTACAGCTCCACCAACAATGTAAGAGTGTCCCTTTTCTCTTCAACCTCACCAGCATTTGTTGTTGTTTTATTGATCTTGGCCATTCTTATTGGTGTAAGGTGAAATCTCAGAGTTGTTTTAATTTGCATTTCCCTAATGGCTAGGGATATTGAGTATTTTTTCATGTGTTTCATGGCTTTATGGACCTCTTCATTTGAGAACTGTCTACTCAGTTCCTTTGTCCATTTGCGTATTGGGTTATTTGTTTTTTGGGGAGTTTTTTTCTTGAGTTCTTTATAAATTCTGGTAATTAGACCTTTGTCTGATGTATAGGATGCAAAGATTTTTTTCCCATTCCGTGGGGGTTTCCTTGACTCTGTTAATTGTTTCTTTTGCTGTACAGAAGCTTTTTAATTTCATGTAATCCCATTTATCTATTCTTGTTGCAATTTCTTGAGCAATTGGAGTCCTATTAAGGAAATACTTTCCTAAGCCTATATGGTGGAGTGTGTTGCCTATCTTGCCTTCTATAAGTTTTAAAGTTTCTGGTTTTATGTTGAGCTCTTTTATCCATTTTGAGTTAACTCTCGTGTATATTGAGAGATGCGGTTCAGCTTTCATTTTTCTGCATGCGGATGACCATGTTTCCCAGCACCATTTGTTGAAAAGGCTGTCCTTTTTTCCAGTTTTCTTGTTTTGCTCCTTTGTAGAAAATCAGGTGGCTGTAGATGTGTTGAGGTATTTCTGGGTCTTCTATTCTGTTCCAGATGCCTTCGGGCCTATTTTTGTGCCAGTACCAAGCTGTTTTTGCCACCATTGCCCTATAGTATAGCTTGAAGTCTGGGATTATGATTCCACCTGCATTAGATTTGCAGCTTAAGAGTGTTTTGGCTATATCTGGTCTTTTGTGGTTCCATATGAATTTTTGGATCATTTTTTCTATTTCTGTAAAGTCAGTCAGTGGAATTTTAATGGGTATTGCATTAAATCTATAGATTGCTTTTGGTAGGATAGCCATTTTTACTATATTAATTCCCCTATCCAGGAGCAGGGGAGGTCTTTCCATTTTTCAGTGTCCTCTGCTATTTCTTTCTTTAATGTTTTGAAATTTTCCTTGTAGAGATCTGAAGTGTCTTTGGTTAGATTGATTCCAAGGTATTTAATTTTCTGGTGGGCTATAGTGAATGACATTTTTTTCTGAAATTTCCTTCTCTAAAGGAAGCATTTTATGACTTCTCTTTGGTATATCCAGATTGTCTGTGTCACTGCTCTTGTGCTTTGGGATTATTGAGTAAAATAAGGGTAATGATATGAACATGCCTGTGTACCCCAGTGGTGTCCAATCCCATCGGATCTTGTAAGCTAAGCAAGGGGGAGACTGGTTAGTACTTGGATGGGAGACCACCTGAGAATAGAAGGGGCTGTAGGCTTGGGAGAAGGACCTGGCAGAAACCTACTCCCCCCAAAAAAACAATCAGCCATTGAAAACCCCATGAATAGCAGAGAAGCACGAAGAATCGTGTTTCACCTGTTGTACGTAGGGTCGCTATGAGTCAGACACTGACTGGATGGCACCTAACAACACATGAACATAAACACTGAGCTCCTTTGACAGTTAATCTGATAACCAGGAAGACTGCCGAATGACTAGCAGACAGGTAGTATATACAGTATGGATACACTGGACAAAGGGATGCCTCACATCCTAATGAGATGGGGCAAGAGGGTGTGAGATTTCCTAAGGTACAATAAATGATGCCCAATTAAAAATTTATGAATTGTTCATTTTTGGAGTTTCCCATTAATATTTTTGCACCTTGATTGATGATGATGATGTTGTTAGATGCCGCCAAGTCATGTCCGACTCAAAGCGACCTTCATAGGGTTTTCAATGGCTGATTGTGTCGGGATTGCCTCAGGAGAGGATTGCCACATCCTTCTCCCATTTTGGTGGTGCTGGGAATCAAACCTGGGATCTCAAAGACTGCAGGGCAGCGTTCTACTAACTGATGATAGGTACCTAAAACAGCAGCAAGTAGAGCCTCAGAGAATGGGGACTTATGTATGGCTAAAAATGCAAGCTGTTCCTTCAGGCCTTGGATGGATTTTTACTTTTATTACTTTTTCATTGCCTCTGTATGTAGAAAGAAAAAAAGCATGATTCTTTCAAACTCCAAAGGATTGGACAGATTGCCTTGAGGTCTGTTTCCTGTGTGATTACATGATTAAAAACCCCTACTTCCGATGGACCTGAGGCATGTGCACAGCATATGTAGAGACAGTCTGGGCAGATGCACATAAGCTGCTGGCTTCCACATCTGGAGAGCGTAATGGGTAGAGACTCTAGCTTTTTGAACTTTTTTTACTGCTTTATTTTTATACATGTATGATTTTATAAATGGCTTTTCTTATGAAGCAATGGGTTGCTTTCTTACTGTGGTAAAATGTGCACAGCGAAGTTTTCCATTGTAATTGTGTTTAAGTGTACCATTTGGTGACATTGAGCACATTCTCATCATTGTGCGAACATGATCGCCTTTCATCTCTAGAACTACTTCATCTTTGCAGACTGAAACCCTGTCCTCATTGAACAGCAGCTCTCCATCCCCCTCCCCAGCACTTACCATTCCACCTTCTGTCTCTTAAGAATTTGGCTCTGAGTTGCAAGTAAGTGGAATCACATATGTGTATGAATCTCATATAAGTGGACTCCTTTTGTGTCCGGCCCAAATTAATTTTTTTCCATTATCAAATATTAAGTGTATTTGTTTTTCCAAATGTGTTCCACATTTGTACGTGAAGGTGCAACTGGAAATAGCTTCCCATTTCTCAGAGCATAATCATATTCTATAAGGAGAAATTGAGTTTATGTTTTCTTCCCCTTTTAACTAAAGCATTAGATACTAGGTTTTAAGTTGTGTCTCTTTTTATAAAGCAAGTATCGGACAACTCAGGTTAATTTTTATTAATTCATTAGATGTAATCAAGCCAAATAAAATGTCTTTGGGTAGGCTATGTTGTTGTTGTTGTTAGGTGCCATTGAATCAGTTCTGACTTATACTGACCCTATGTGCAACAGAACGAAACACTCCCTGATTCTGTGCCAGGCACACAACCTTTTTTATGTTTAAGCCCATTGTTGCAGATGCTGTCAGTCCATCTGGTGGAGGGTCTTCCTTTTTTTTCATTGACCTGCCACTCTCCCAAACATGATGTCCTTCTCCAGGGATTGGTCCCTCAGCACATGTGAAGGAGTGGATAAATATTATTTCTCTATGAATACATTAAGTGAAATTAAGACTTCACATTTGGTATATGTATGTACATTTATCAAATGAAGATAAGTAGTTAAAAATTGTAATTGTTTTTCTCTTTTGTGTGTGTAATGTGCTAATGAAACCATATAAAAGGTAAATTTATTCTTTAAATGGAAAAGATTGAAAGATGTATCTTTTGAAAAAAATCCATTAATATTGATATAAGATTCTGTTATTTTGACTTTCATCCCACGTGAAGTTCACATTTAATGTGTCGCACCTGTTTCTTTCTGGTGACATACATGACACCATGAATGAAAGCCTTTTAAAAGATATTTCAGTCCGATCAGTGCAGTCATTTTACTCTTTTTTTCTTTACATTTGCCTTTAATAAGTAGAAAGTGATTGTTTTGCTATCAAGGTAATGTTAGCTTCATTAAACTTGGGAAATATTTCTTTGCTGTTTTCTAGAATGAAAAAAAAATATATATATGTACACACACACACACATACATATAAAATATTTTCAGTTCTAACGCACACCCTTCCAAGAATTTTAGAGGGCCACAAAATCAAATGTGGATTAGAATTAATTATGTGCAGATTGGATTCTCATGAGAGCTGTCTCTCAAGAGGTCTCTTGACCATAATCCAATCCACATGGGATCCTAATCTGCATCTGATTTTGTAGCCCTCTGAAGCTCTTGGAACAGTGTGGATTAGAATCAAGAATATATGGTAATTGCCATTACTTGGGTTGTTGTTGTTGTTAGGTGCCGTCGAGTGGGTATCTGACTCATAGCGACCCTCATAGGGTTTTCAGTGGCTGACTGTTTCGGGATTGCCTTGGGAGTGGATTGCCAGGCCCTTCTCCCATTTTTGCAGTGCTGGGAATTGAACTCGGGACCTCAGAGACTGCAGCGCAGCGCTCTACTGACTGAGCTAAATCCCAGCCCTATTACTTGGGTAGAATTTGCCAATAAAAACATCTGAACTTTTTCAGATGTCTTCTGATGGTTTTAAACTACATATTCAATTTCTTTAGTGTTTATTGTATTCTTGGGGTTATCTATTTCATCTTGGGTGAGTTTTGGCCATTTGTAGTTACCTCACCTGGGTGGTGGATTTGATATGTACTAAGTTGTTCACACTATCCCCTTTTAATGTCTGTAGGGTCTGTGGTGTTAACTCTCTCTTTCTTGATACCAGGGATTGGAAATTTGTTTGCATTTTGGGGACTTTAGGCCTAGTGTAGTCGCCCTTGCCAAGTTCCCAGGAGATGGGGTCCCCTTGATCCCTTGCCCATGGCTTGCTGCTCCCCAGGGAGTAGCCATTGGGCTATATCAGGAGGAGCACTGAGGCTTTGAAGCCCTGGGTGGCATGTGTTTCCAGGACCGGTAAGTTGACACGCAGCACCTCAGTGACCTGCATGGCTTCCATGTCTCCAGAAGGGTCAGATTGCTGCCTGCGAGCAGTCACACACTGGGAGATTCTGGCTGGCTTCACACCAGAGTAAAAGGAAACCTGTTGCCTCTGCCTAGAGAGTGGATGAGATTTTTACCCCTTGCTTATGGTGGTCAAAGTGATTGTTCTGAGTGGTCTGTTAACAGGTACAGATTGATTTATGTTTTGTCTATTCCCTGTGAAGGCCGCATGGGAGCCTCTTTGAAAACCACAGGCAAACAAGGCCAAATGGAGTGGTGTGTGTTAGTGTGATATATAAGCAGAGATTTTTTTTTATTGCTATTTATTTGGTAGCGTGAAGATGGTTGATGGAGTGTCCTTCTGTATAATATGTTGTCTTCTTTTGTCCTAAGGTATAAAGCAGAAACTGGATGACAGAGGCTGTACATTTGGGTTCCTGACGCTGACATTGTTATGTCTTCCTACGCGAGGGAGAAGTTCACAGTTTTGTAGTTATTCTTCAAGCAAGCTTAATTTTGCTTCATTTAATTAAAAGATGTGTCACACTGGGCTTTAAAATAGGAGAGTGATTTATGAGCAGTAGAAGAAAGTAGGTTTTTGCAAATGTAGAGGGTTTGGAAATCCCTGTTACAGAGGGAAGTGTGAGCCCTTGGGGGCCCGAGGCATCGTGGCTTGGATGCAGTAACCACGGGCTGTGGGACACCCAGCCCCGACATAGTGAACATTCTGGTCTTTCTGTGTCTTTCTGCGAATGCTTCTGTGCACCATCGTCCCGCGTGGCTCTGTCTCAAACTGCCCTTGTCTTTCTGCTGCTGCTGCACTGCAGGCCATGTGGCCAATGTCAGTGCATGGGTGTGACTTAGGTGTCGACAGGCTGGTTAGGCAGGCACGTTCCAGGCCACACAAGTTGTAGCTCTGACCCCAGTGCTCTGATAGCTCTTGGTAGCTGGGAGTGGGTGTGCAAGAGGCCAGCACCCTGCCTCCTCCATGGTCATACCCAGCCTGGGAAGAGTAAAACTGTGTGACTCTCCTAAGTGTGATTTACACTTGTTATAAAAGCACCCCATGTTGACTGTAGGAATTGCAGGTAAGTTAAAGAGGGAAATTAAAACCAGCTCCACCAAGAGCGCTGCCTTTGAGTGTACATTTGTTTCCCTGGGTCTGCCAGGGGTTTGATTCTAGGAATCCTGCCGGCATCACAATCTACAAATGCTCAAGTGCCCAAGTGCCAAATATAAAATGGGAAGTAAGTGCATAAAGCCTGCAGCCGTACCACTGTGGCATCCGATCCTGTCAGATCTCAGAAGCTGAGCAGGGTCGAACCTGATTAGTGCTTGGATGGGAGACCGCCCAGGAACATCAGGTGCTGTAGGCTTGGGAGACAGACCTGGCAACCCACTCCCAAAAATCAATCAGCCATTGAAAACCCTGTGAATAGCAGGGAAGCACTAACAATATTGTTCCACCTGTTGTACATAGGGTCTCTGTGAGTCGGACACTGACTTGAGGGCACCTAACAACAATAATAGTATACCTACTCACAGCCTCCCCAATACTTTGAATCATCTCTGTGTGACTTAAAACACCTAAGACAGTGTACATCCTGCATAAATAGCTGGTATATTGAACTATTTAGAGAATAATGACAAGGCAGAAGCTCTCTGTGTGTTCTGTGCAGACATTTTTTCTTTTTCCTGAGTATTTTGATCTGTAGATGTGGAGCCCTGTGTGTCCTCCTGGAGTTCAGAGTCAGGGTCCTCTTTGGGCTGATTGTCGAACTGGGTGACCAGGAGCTCTAAGGATGCGTGGCACGTGTGTGTTTTCTCTCTCTCTACTTCACGGTGGTGTCACGGGGTCTGCTGGTCGGGGAGTGTCAGGGTACAGGCTGCTGGGGCGGGGGGAATGAGCAGGTGGGACCAGGGCAGGTTCCCGTGTCCGCTCAGGGCCGCCAGGGAGGAGACAGGTGCAGTGCGCCTCGTGCTGGAGAAGGCTGCCCATTTCTGCTCATGGAAGCTTCAGCCTCAGCGGGGGGGGATCCCGGGGGGGGACCCCGGTTCATCGGCACCTGTAGGTATGTGAGCTCTGAAGATTAATAACTCATTTTTTTCCCAGGAGGCTGGTGACATTGCAGTGTCTGCCCCAATGGCTTGTGCAAGAGTAACAGAACCCTCTTAGGGAGCTGGTGGCTCAGAACCTTCTGGTTGTATAGTAACAAGACTACTGTGGAAATGTTGAAGAAGGTTCTGGGAACTGGTGTTGAGTTCATATTTGGCAGGTCACATGATCCCAGCGCCTGCAGCGTGGCCCTGTGGCATCAGATCCCATTAGATCTCAAAAGCTAAGCAGGGTTGGGCCTGGTTAGTACTTGGATGGGAGACTGCTTGGGAACACCAGGTGCTGTAGGCTTGGGAGAAGGACCTGGCAACCCCCTCCCAAAAATCAATCCACCATTGAAAACCCTATGAACAGCAGAGAAGCATTGACAATAGTGTTTCGCCTGTTGTACGCATGAGTCGCTATGAGTCAGATACCGACTCAGTGGCACTTAACAACAACAGTGATCCCAGCAGCCAGTACCTCGGCCCTGGTCATGCATGAAGTGAGGCTGTGGGAGCTGCAGAGCAGGCGGAGCTGCAGCTGGCCTTCCCACCTGAGTGGTTGGAGTTCACCATGTGGATGTAGGGGTCGTGGGTTGCAGGGAAGGGGCATCGTGGGCTGGGCCTGGAGAAGCTGGTGTGGGCGTGGGGATGAGCAGTGTTTCTCCAGCAGGCCTGGTGCAGACAGGCTGGGTGTCCACTGGATGTCACACCCCATGTGTCTCGGCAATGGGGACCCTTGTGGAGGTGCCGAGCGGCCTCCTGGGTACACAGGTGCCCTGTAAGGGGCAGCCACGCATGTGCTCATGTGGTGTGTAAGCATTAGCATGTCCTAGCACATGCACGCACACCAGGAGAGGGCCAGCGTGCTGGGCTTCCTGCAGCCATGCTGTAACTCACAGAAGGGAAGGCCCCGTGGCAAGTGCTCGTGGGTGTTCTGGGCTCTAGAGATGTCCCTGGAGTCCCGGGAAGAATCGGGAGTGGCAGAGAAAGAAAAAGACGTTTTTGACAATAAATCTGCATCACTGCTGTGTGAACTCAGATGTAAGTGATTGCCCTGTTTTTGGTTAAGTAGGGAAATTTTTTGAATTCGCGTTCATTTTAGGTGTCTGGTCTGCCCATGCCGGCCCCTGGCAGCTGTGGTAACAGGTTGGGGAGCCCTACAGCCAGCTGGGGCGCTGCTGAAAGTCAGGCTAACAACCACAGGGGGCCCTCACTCTACCACAGTGCGCCCTCACTCTACCACAGTGCCTCAGTTTCTCACTGTCAAGTGGCAGGCCAGCTCCTGGCTCTCTGGTGCACCCGTCTTTCCTGCTTCTCCCCAGAAGTGCAGGGGTCCCTCCTGACTTGCCACTGCTCTGGATCTCATTACAAGCCACCTGGTCCTGACTCCTGGAATTCCACCCTTTTCTGTCCAACCTCAGGCTTTGGAGTAAGCAGTCCTGAGTGGAGCTCTGGGCCCCTAGGGTGCCTTGGTCTCGATACCACTGTGTAAAGTGTACACAGCCCAAGGCAATACAGAGTGTCCTCCTCTGTAGACACACAAGTGCCTTCTGTAGATTGAGAGGCAATTGACATTTTCCCATGAGAAAAGCTGGCCTGTGTCCGCTGGAAATTCCTTTACTTCTGATAGGATTTTTTTTTTTTTTGGTTCAGGTGAAATTTCTATAATGCGATGCTATGGTTTGATTGTTCCTGAAAAGGTGAAGAGTTGGAAACAATCCCCAAATTTGTGTGGTGATAGTGGTTTTTTTTTGGTTGTTGTTATTGTTTTGTGGTACTGGGGGTTGAACCCAGGGCTTCGCGCCTGCATGCTTTGCAAGTGCTGGACCACTGAGCTGCGCCCCCAACCCACTTTTTTACTTTTTGAGAAAGTAAAAAGTTCGCTAAGTTACGCAGACTACCTCTGGTCTCGAACTTGCGATCCTCCTGCCTCCGCCTCCCTAGCTGCTGGGATTACAGGCATGCGCCACTATGCCTGGTGCTGGTCATAGTGTTTTAAGGAACAACCTTTGGGAGGTCATTAGGGTCAGGTGAGGTCAAGAGGGAGGGGCCATGATGGCACTGGTGGCTTCATAAGAAGGGGACGAGAGATAGATGTAAGGTAGCGTGCTTGCTCTGTCTCACCACGCGGTGTCCTCTGCAAGTTGGGATGCAGCATGCGGCCCCGACAGCGCCATGGTTTCAGACCTCTCTGCTTCCAGAACCATGAGCCAAAGGAGCCTCTGATCTTTGTAAATTACCAGGTCCCGAGTGTGCATCTTACAGTGAGTGATCCAGTGGGATTTAGTACATTCAGCGTTTTACAAACCCCGCCTTGGTCTAGTTCTAAGGCATTTCATAGCCCAGGAGACCATACCTGCTGTGCAGTCACCCCCCAGCCCCTCCGCCCCCAGCCAGCTCCGTATCGTTTTGTGATTTCTTTGACTTCTCCTTTGAGGGGGTCATAGCATCTCCTTGGTTCTCCTAAGAATAGTGAAGTGACATTTTTAACATGGGGTCATTTTGTTTACATGACCTTGTGAGAGCTGTCACCCTTGCCTGAGCACAGTGCTTTCAATGGAAGACGGTGCTGATTTCTAGGGGTCATGGGAGACTCCTCCTTGCGATTCTCTATGGGCGAACAGAGGCCCTGAGCAGAGGCCAGGAGCTCTGGAAGGTGAGAATCCAGGCCAGGTAGCACTCCACAGGTGGGTTTCCCCCATCATGCGTGTCTGTGGTCTTTGCCAGAATTGGGGGCCATTGAAAATGAGCCCCATGCCTGGGCAGGCCCTCCTTGCCCGTGTCTGGTGGGTCACTGTGTGTGCACTAATTACCGTGTGCACAGGGCTGTGTGAAGCGCGCAGGAGATGTGGACAGCTGTGAAGACGGCACGGTGCCAAAAGCAGAGACGCCTCCAAACAAGGCAAGAGGTCCAGCAGAACTGGGAGCCTCACGCTTGCATTAACCTTGTCCTCGTGAGCCAGGCAGGCAGCAGGACCCTCGTTCTCAGAACGCATGGCCCCTGTGGCATGAGCTGGGCTTCCCCAGGAAGCTGAGGCTCCCTGTACCCCATTCCTTAATAGACCTAAACAAAGAGGCTGTGGCTTTTCCGTTGCCCCACGCCAGTGGCTGACCTCCGTGCCTGTCTCTCCAGAGCTTCGCCAAGGTGGGGCCAGCACAGTGAGACCCCGGTGTCCTTGGCTCCTCCTCTCCCAGCTGGGGCATTGCATCCTGCCTCTGAGGGGCCTGTCCTTGTTAATGAGTTTCATCTTTTCCCCTCTGGATCCCAGGCCTTTGGGGAAGAAGCCAGAGAGTGATGTTAACTGCTGTGAGTTATACTAGCCCTAGTTTTGAACTGAAGTCAGCAAGACTTTTCAGCATCTCTGCTTTGAGTGAATTAGTTTCGAGACTTTGTAGCACAGTGATGCCGGATGATATCTTGGGATTTCTTTTTGGGTGTGCACACAGTCTCAGGTAGAGAGATTTCAGCACCGTGTCCAGCAGTCTGGGAATCAGCAAAGCCCCAGCACCCACCTTGCTAACCCAAGCCAGTTTGATGAGCTCCTAGAAAAAGATTGCTGCTAACACACGTCCCAGCCTTCTGGAATCTGTCCGTTAATTGGTTTGTCATTCATGGAACACTTCCGCCCCAGGACCCAGCCATCACAGGACACCGGGGTTTATGACGTCTGGCACACTGCGATTTCCTTCTGTACGCTGCTCACCCAGTGTGGAGAAGGACCGGCGGAGGTTTAGTCTGGCACTTGGCTGGTATGACTCCTCGCCGTCCTTGGGCATCCTGGCTCGCCCTTACCTCCCAGGTAGCTGTAGTGCAGAACTGCAGCAACTGGCAGTGTAATTGTGTGATTGCGCAATGCGTTTGGGGCTGAGTGGTTTGTAATTTATAAACAGTTCAAGTGAAAAACAAATGGGAACTTGGGAAGAAGAGACTTTCTGAGAAAGGTTATTACGGCGGGGAAGGGACTGTCTGCACTCTGACCATGAGATCACAGTGTCCCCAGGGTTAGGCCAGAGGGTTTTGTTCTGTAGGGGCCTGGAGCAGGCTGAACAGGGCCAGGCGAGGGGCTTGGGGCGTGCATAGAGTGAGCAGAGGGTGTTTACGGGACCCAGGAGGCACAGAAGCGGGGAAGCCAACCCGAGGGTTGGTTCTGAGTGTCTGCTGTGACTGGCCAGCCAGCCTGGGCAGTGGGCGTTAGGAGGTCCTGAGCAGGCCCTGGAGGTCGTGTGTGCCTGGCCTGGTTCTGGGTGGGTCTCGGGGAGGGGCTGCCCCGCAGGGGCGTTTCTCGTGTGCAGCCTGGGCTTTTCTGCCTCTCCTGTGCTCCAGGAGCTCAGGTCTTGGGTGACATCGGCACTGTCCCCTGTGTCACCTGGAATTTTGCACAGAGTGGGGGTGGCACAGTGACTCACCCCCTGGCCTGGGCTCCCTGGACAGCCAGATGGCCTGACACAGCCTGCCACACTCCTGGCGGGGCCTCCCCAGGCTACAGGGCCTGGGCAGAGCAGGGATGGCTGGCAGGGAGAGGCGTGGGGCCTCCCAGGGGTTCTCCTCCCTCTGATGCGGGGCCCCTGGGCCCCCGCACCTGCAGCCCCATCCTCCTGTTGGTGATCTCGAGCTTCCATCGGCACCTCCCACCCTGGAATCCCCGCTCCGTTGCCGGTTTCTTTCCATCCCTGAGTGCGGCCTGGGTGCAGCCTGGGCTGCTCAAGGAGACTCAGATGCTCAGGACAGAGTGACTGGGCTCTGCTCTTCCCTGACTCCCGTGCTGCTCCGCATCACCGTGCACCGGTCCCTGCATGTGGCTCCCAGCATGCAGCCCCAGACCTGCAGCAGCATGTGCGCCCTGGGCCACTCCAAGCCTGGGGCTCCCATGGGGGCCAACAGAGCTGGTTTTCAGCCACCTGGGGTGCGTTCTGCTGCAGGGTCTCTAAATAGAAACCACTGATGAGAGGCTTTTGGGTCTCTGTGGCTGCAAATCTGTATCTGAGCATCGGAGGGCGAGAGGGTGGAGCTGCTGGGAAAGGAGAAAGGACCACTCAGAGTGGGGTGCGTGTGTGTGAGTGTGCATATGGGGGTGCGTGTGTGCGTGTGTGAGAGTGAGCATGTGTAGTGTGTGGGTACGTGTGTGGATGTGGGTGTGTGTGGATGTGTGTATGTATGGTGCGTGGATCTGGGTGTGTGTGTGTGCACGTCTGTGTGTGGGTTTTCATATGCATGTGTATGTCTGCATGCCTGAGTGTGCGTGTTTGTGCGTGTGTGGTGTGCACGTGGCAGGTGAGTCTTCACTGGGCTTGGGGGGCCGTATGATCAGCCGTGAGTCGGCCTTCCTGTGTGTGTGGACCAGGTTGAATCTGCAGGTTGGGGGTTCCCCAAAAGAAAGGGGGCTGCTAGGTGAAGGACCGTGGCACCTGTCTGCTGCTAGTGTGCAGGGTAAAAATGTCACCCACCCAGGTGTGTAAATGCAGTGACCACGTTGCCTGCTGACTGCCAGGCCCACCCCGCAGTGCTGCCTCCTTGACTGTCAGTCCGCTGCCTGCCGCTCCTTGACGGCCATTTGCACACACACATGGCAGCCCACATGGCACTTGGCCCCGCTGTGGCTGTCTCTCCGTGGCCCCGGCCTGCTGCTGTGGGCAGTCCCATTTCCACACAGGGAGACCTAGGTCTCTGTAACAGCTGCACAGGATTTGGGCATTTGGACAAAGGACATAATCACTTTGTGGTCAGCTGCTGATGGACCTCAAGACTGGGTCCGTAGCTTTGCTGGAGTGGAAAAACACCCTTTTAGCACATCTGTGTCCGAGTAGGAACTCATCTTAGTCTGTTTTCTGTTGCGTTAACGGAGTGATTGGTGAGGATAGAGGTTTACCTGGCCGCTGGTTCTGGAGGCTGGAAGTCAGAGAGCTTGCTGTTGGCCTCTGGCGAGGCCTCTTACTGCATGGTAACGTGGGGAGGGTGTCACGTGGCGAGATGGAGCCAAGTCCAGCTCAGCTCTCTTTTCCACTTCTTTTTGTTGTTGTTGTTTTGTTTTTCCAATACTAGGGGTTTGACCCAGGGCTCGCACATGCTAGGCAAGTGTTCCATCCTTTTTTATTTTTTGTTTTGAGACAGGGTCTTGCCAAGTTGCATAGGCTGCTGCTGACCTCGAGCTCGAGTCACTGGGATTGCAGGCATGTGCCACGGTGCCTGGTTCTTTCTCTTAGAAAGCCCGGATGATCGTGGTAGGCCTGCTCCCATGGCCCTGTCTAACGCTGATTATCTCCAAATGTCTGGTCTCCAAACATCATCAACATACGAATTTGAGGATTTAGTTTCCACTCTCTTAGGACCAGCACCATGGCAGTCAAATCATGAATTGTGAGGGGACACATTTAGACCATGTTGTTACTGATGTTAGGTGCCATCAAGTTGGTGTCCGACCCATAGTGACTATACATACATACAACAGGTGAAACACTATTGTCCATGCTTCTCTGCTATTCATAGGGTTTTCAATGGCTGATTGATGTTTGGGAGTGGGTTGCCAGGTCCTTCTCCCAAGCCTACAGCACCTGGTGTTCCCAGGTGGTCTCTCATCCAAGTACTAACCAGACCCGACCCTGCTTAGCTTCTGAGATCTGACAGGATCACATGCCACAGTGCTACAGCTGTAGGTGTATTTAGACCATAGCAGAACATAACTACAGGAAGCATTCCATGTGTCAGGGGTCAGGTGGCTCCCCCTTTTTTCCTCCCTACTGTGTTAGCAGTCCCTATCCCCTCACCATTGCTGGACCTGGTGTCACTTCAAGTCACCGCCTCTCTGAAAGACAGGAATGACTTTCTTGCCCTGCTTGTGTTTCTTTCATCATGAGTGTCATTGAACTGCCCTACCTTACCTGTGTGTGTGTAGAACTGCTCCACCCGTAGCTCTGTCGTGAATGACTTTGAGCGCCCTACTTCTAACTCTGGAACCGCCCCACTTCTAACTCCCGGCACGAATGACACTGAGCTGCCGCACTTCTAACTCCATCATGAATGTCACTGAACTGCCCTACCTTAACTGTGTCCTGGATGATGTGGAGCTGCCCCACCCGTAGCTGTGTGGGGAATGACGTTGAGCCGCCCTACTTCTAACTCCGTCATGAATGACATTGAACCGCCGTGCACTTCTAACTCCGTCATGAATGGCATTGAGCCATCCCACTTCTAACTTGCCACTTTGCAGTTTTGAGCCCTGGCTAGGGAGCTTTGGGAGCCCCAAGAGCCCCCGGATCGTAGAGAAGGAGCCCTTTGTATTTCGTTAGTCTGTTGCTCTGTGTTTCTCCTCGACGTTTGATGCATAGTAAGCCCTTTCCTATTTGAAGATTATTTTTTAAAACCCACCAATTCTGGTCCTTTTTTGGTTTCTTTTCTTGTTTTTTACCTTCTTTCCTTGCCTCTTCCAGTTCTTTTGATTTGGGTTTTTAAGTATGGAGTCAATTTTAAAACTTAAAACTTGTTGAAATACTGCATGCTGACACAGGCGTTTTCTTAGTATGTGACCCTAACGTAGGGGCTGAACTGGAAGCTTGGTGCTGACCTGTTCTTCTTTCTTGTGACTTGACTGTTGATCGAAGCTTTTCTGTGTCAACCCCTGCCTGCCCAGGCGCCTTCCCTCTGCTCTCTGAGCTCATACTGGAGATACCCTTTGTGGGTCGGCTGCTGGCCAGCGGCAGAGGGGATAAGTTAGGGTGTTAAGTTAGGTTAAGTTAGGGTTAAGAAGGTGCCGACGGTGTCCCCTTCCCTTTTTCTGCTGGTGATTGTCCTTCAGCTCTGATGCCTCATCTGGTCTCACCTGGCCTTTACCTGTGTGTGGATTGTAAAGGATTCTGGTTCAAAGTTGGTCCTGCTAAAGTTTTGCCCCTTTTTCTGTTTCAGGCTCTGCCAACACTAGACAGTGGAAAGAAGCTGAGTCCTGCTGGCAGAAATGCTTGACGCTGGTGGTCCTTAAGGTAAGTCAGGAGCTCCACGGAGTCATGGTCCCTTTAGAACCCGCCCTTCAGGAGCTCCCACCCCCACTGGTCAGCAGCTGGTCAGCAGCCAGGTCCCCTGCCTGGAAGGGTCTTGGAGGGTCTGGCATGCAGCCAGAGAGGCCACTGAAGACCCCACGTGGAAGTGGGTGGGAAGGGCCTGCAGCCAGGTGCTCTGGGGTCAGGGTCCTTGGGTCGTGGGTGCAGCACCTGGATCAGCCCGGCCTTCCCCAGGCAGGATGGGAGGGGCTGGGCTCCAGGAGTCTGTGGCCCTGCCTGGGACCTTGCTGTTCCCCTGAGTAGCCTGTGTTCAGGAATGCGTAGTGGGTCTTTGCAGGTGGCCTGTCTCCCACCCTAGGGCTTCTCTTCTGTCCCCCAGCTCACAGCCACCACCTGGCGTCAGGGAAATCTGACGGGATGGTAGCTTACGCTAGGGCAGCCAGCCTATCACGCTCCCCCTGCCCTTGAGCGTTCAGGGGCTGGCAGAGGGGCTCTGCACTTGTCTGAGGCTCAGGAGGACCGGTGTGCGTGGCCCAGCCCCACACGGATGTGCAACAGTGCCACTCAGGCCTGCTGGGGCCGTGGGGGGCACCCCCTGCCCTCCAAGCCGGGAGGGCATGCTGAGACTGCTGGGGTGCATTCCTGTACAGGATCAGAGCCCCGTGTGTCTGCAGGATCTGGTGGCTGGCCAGGACACAGGTTTGTGCTGACTGCCGCCTCCCCGTGCCAGGGGCCGGCAGCCTGCTAGGCGTGGGAGGGCTCTGGCCCGCAGTCCCTGCGCTGGCCTTCAGATTTAAAGTGGAGTTGAGGCTGGAATTGGGCGTCCCCAGGGAGGGGCCCTGGCAGCCCCTGAGAGGGAGTGTCTGGGTTGCCTCAGGCTCCTGGTCCTCCTAGGCAGTTCTTGTATATGTGGCTTGTCCACTCTCTGGGATGGAGCAGGAGAGAAGAGGGAGGGAGGGAGGGAGGAAGCCTTTCTATTTGACTTGGTTGGGGCCACCACCTCCAGCCCCCAAAGCCCCTCCTGGTAGAGCAGGTCATGGATACAGCTTGGGGGAGCCATGGCCACTCAGACCTCATGGCATCTGTGGCTGATCTAGAGGCTGGGGTGAAAAGTTTATGTGCATGTCTGTGTTAGAAGGAGTTTCTAGACGGGGCCTCTGTTGTAACACACGTGGTACCTGAGTCTCCGAGGCCTGTCCAGAAAGCCGGATTGTGCGGGCTGGCTGTGCGCATGGTCTCTGCAGCCCTCCAGCTCCTGCCTCGGAGCGGCTCAGCCCCCTAATCCCGCTCCAGGCTTAGGGCTCGGCCCTGGCCCCAGCTCTCACACCACAAACACAGCAGTCCCCCTGCTCTGCCGTTTTGCCTTGCACAGTTTTGGTTACCCACAATCCACCAAGGAAAAGAGAGCCCTGGACAATGAGGTATTTGAGAGGAGAGAGTGAACACATTCACATAACTTTCGCCACAGTGCCTTATAATTGTTCCATTTTACCATTAGTCATTGTTGGTGTCGTACTGTGCCTACTTAATAAATTGGACTATCGTAGTTTTGTGTGCACAGGAAAAAGCGCAGTGTATGTAGGGTTTAGTGCGGTCCCCAGTGTCAGGCACCCCCTAGGGTCTGAGAACACATCCTCTGTGGACAAGGCGGGACCATGGAACCCGCATATAAAAGGCTATTTAAAAAGGAAATGCTTAGGAAGGGTAAACATGTATTTGACAATTCGTGCTGAAGTGGAAGCCAAAGTAATTCTTTTCAGGGATCTTTTCCAGGGTGAGGTGGTCCACACAGATAGCTTTGCATTCGGTGGGTCCTCGGCGTGGGGACAGAGCAGGCATTGTCCCTCCCACTGCCCTGGGGACTCTTCTCTACGGTGTCGTCTTTGGAAATCCAGCCAAGAACCAGAGGGTGGCCTGTTCAGGAAGCTGGGGTGTCCACTCAGAAAGGGCAGTGGCCAGGTGGCTCCGGGAGGCCCAGCTGTCAGGAGCGGCCCTGCAGAGCTGCCGGGCGGTGTGGGAAATGCAGAGCACGTGACGGGATAGACTGCAAGGGCTTTGAGGCCTCAGGATGGGGGCCAGGCCTCACTTGGACATCTGTCTGGGGAGGCAAATGGCAGGACACAGGCTGTGCCTGGCCTGGATTTCTTAGACCTGGGCTCTTGGACATGAATGTGCTGATGGGGAGGCGCCAAGGGCAGCAGGTGAATTGCTTGGGGTTCTGTTGCTGTTTGGCTCCACCTGAGTTTCAGGTTTTTCTGCCAGTCCTGCAGTCCTAATGGGCTCATGGAGAGTACTTTGCTCGGCTGCCCTGGGGCCGGACTGTGGCCAGCTGTGGGGCCTCTTCACCTGCAGTGAGCTGTGCTGCTCCTAGGAAGTGTGCTGTATTTTTAGCAAGTGTTTAAAGTGCTCGCAGGGTGGAGAGCAGGCTGATCGTAGCGTTAATTAAATGACACTGAAACGAGAGCTAATTACTTCTGCGCTTCTCCAGGCCTGGACGGGTCTCCCTGTCCTCCAGCCCAGCTGTAGCTCAAGAGGCCGTCACCTGGAACAATGCCCAGGACTGTTCCCTGTGGGCATGTAGGGTCTCATAGATGCTGTTCTGAAAGCTGATGGGTTCCTCAGTATAAAAACCACACGTGTGACCTTGCCCTCCATGCGAGTGTGTGCTGTGTCAGCCAAATGTACCATCTCAGGCATGCGGTATGGCTTAGATGCGGAGATCATTACATGGGGAGCGTGTGGAAGGTAGTGGGTCCTCCAGCGCCTCTAACACAACAGGAGCACCGTCGAGCCCCATCCAGCCTCGAGCAAGGAGGAGGGACCAGCCCTCATCCAGGAGTCACCTGGGCAGCAGGCTGAGGATCCTTTTACAGTGACCAGAAACTCCATACCATCAGCACACTTAGGGCGGAGCCAGCTTTCATGGCGGCAGCAGTGTGCGGGCCATGCCACTCCCTCAAGCTTTAGGTGAACATCGCCAAATCCGGCCGCTGGGTGCATCACACCACCAGAGGAGTGGCCGGTCAGAGCCCAAATGGGCCTCAAGCGTCAAGGCCATAACCCACTGTGAAGACTTCTTCCCCAGAAGGGAGCACGCAGTGCCTTTCATAGCACACGTGTCTGTTGCGTGTTCAAGATTGTATTTCGCGTATGTGTTGGGTTAGGTGAAATTCAGGCTGTCACTGAAATAAGCATCACTGTTCATGTTTATTCTTCTCGCAGGACATCTGGGAACCGTGGAGTGGCGTGCGCCCGGTGGGTACATAGGGCCAGCGCAGGCTGAGAGCACTGTGAGGCCTGGGTTGGGGTCCCCCATGTCCAGGCTGGCCTTTGGAGCCAGCTGGAATGCTGGTGTGCGTGTCTGCATTGCTGCAGATGGTTGTGAGCAACCTGCGGGGGCTTCCCGGAGGGAGGGAGGGCTTCCCCGTGGAGATCGCAGTTCCCCAGGTAGCCCAGCCCAGCCCGGCCTCCAAAGGCCCCATGGGCCAGGCTTCTGCCTCTCTCACTTCCTGCGGGTGAAGACACACAGTGCTCGCGCCCATTCGTGGCTGGTTCTCAGCATCATGGCTGTGTCTGGAGGGCACAGCTGGCGGGCTCATCCTGCTCCCTGCGCCTGTTTTGAGCCACTGTGTGACCCTCCTCTACCTGCCCTGGGGTCTGGGCGGAGGGGCTCTGCCTGCGCAACTGTGTGGCACCAGCCGGGCCCTGGGAAAAGCCCCCAGGGCTTCTGCGTGTGGCTGGGCTATGAATACCCCACAAAGGGCCCATTTTTCCTCGCAAGGAGCGGACATGTGGCGATGCTGTCATCACACGAGGGGAGCAGTGAAGCAAGCCTTTCAGAGTGGCCTTCCCAGGGCGTCCGGCGTGTTCCTGTCCACGCGCTCAGGCTCATGGGCCCTTTCCTGTGCTTCTGCAGTGTGCTCATGGCAGCTCCTGGGCGCGGCGGAGCTCAGCCCCCGAGTGGCCTGGTGCAGGGAGGTGGCCCTGCCCCACAGCCTCTGTCCAGGGGACAAGTGCTCTGCAGCCGATCTCTCCAGGCAGCAGGGGGCAGAGGAGCAGGCAGTAAACTGCTGGAGAAGACAGACCCCGAGTGAGGTACTAGATCAGGTGCAAGTGGGTTAGAAGGTGATAGGTCCCCGGGAGAGAAACGAAGCACAGAAGGATGGAGAGCAGTTCCAGAAGGGGACCCCAGGCCCTCGCTGAGAAGGAATGGTTGGTTGGTTCTTGTGGGTTGTGGGGAGGAGTATTCCTCACACAGGGGACAGCAGGTGCAAAAGGCCTAAGGCAGGGGAGGAGCAAGTCAGGCGTGTTCAGGGGACATTCCAGGGGCTGTGGGCCAAGGCAGAGTCAGAGAGGGCCTGGGCAGGAGGAGAGGGGATGGGTAGAAAGCTATCGGTGCTCAGGGTGCTGAGGTGGGAATGAGGGGGACACTTGGGTGGGGGGGAATAGACTGAGATGGAGGTGCCAGGCACCTAGAGGGGCAGCTGCGGAGATCCAGGGGAACAGCTGGGCGTGGCCACAGCATAGCTGTGAGGTGGGAATGGTCCCCAAGCCAGTATTGGAAGGTCTTGCTTGAGAGGGTTTGTGGCGGGTGTAGGTTGAGGATGCTCCCAAGTTTGGGGCCTGAGCAGCTGGAAAGGTGGGGGGTCCACTTGGGCATTTGCCTGGGGTCTGCAGGAGGCATCCAGCTTTTTGGGGGTGGGGAGTGGTTTGGGGACCCTGAAGCTTGAGATGCTCACTCAAGGGGCTGAGCCCTGGCACCTGGACCCAGAGCTGGGGAGATGTGCCAGGGCTGGCCTGAGGGCCAGGTCTGTCCCACACGCAGCGCCTGAAAGTGTCCTCCTGTGCCCATCCTTCGGGTAGAACTGAGCCTATATCTGCTTCCGTGCTGTGCAGGGCTGTGAGGGCTGCCAGGATGGGCCGGCCCCTGGGGCTGCCGCTGCAGACGGTGACACACAGAGGTGGAGAGGGGGGCGGTGCAGTGGCAGCCAGGTTGCAGGAGAACGTGGCCTGGGACACAAGGCGAGGTGGATGCAGGGCAGTGTCCGAGAGTAGCAGAGGGCGTGTGGGCGTGGCTCATCTTGTCTCCCGACTTCTTGGAGTGCAGCGCTCATCCCACAGGGAGCAGTCCTCCAAGCTGGCCTCAGTGTGGGGAGCGAGGGTGGCGAACCCCTGCCATGTACTGTGCCTGGTGAGTGTGAGGGCCACTCGGGGCTGGGAGGGAAGGGCCCCACCCCCTGCTGCCTCACATGTAAAAGGTGTGGTCACCAGGCATGGTGGCACATAGGCTGTAGTCACACACTTGGGAGGCAAAGGCAGGAGGATCCACGGGAGTGCCAGGCCAGCCTGGGCTGCAGGTGAAACCCTGCCTCCAGCACCCTCTCAGCCACAGATGTCTTCTGGGCTCCTCAGCGAACAGCCACACCTTTGTCACACCCATGGGCCTCCAGAGTCCCTGCAAGTGGGGTGTCTTTACTCACTGCCCTCCGTGCTCTGAGTGCACCTGGGAATCCCCAGGTACGTTCTTCGTCTCCATGCCGGTCAGAATGTTTGTGCCCTTTCCCATCTGCAGGGGCCTCGCATGTCACAGACACCACCTTCTGCCTCACTTCCGCTTTGGAAACATCGCCCCCAGTTCTGTTACTTGCTCGTTGCTTTTGCCTGCGTGTCATTTGTCAACCAGGTAAAATTTCCTGGTCCAGTGTGTCTTTCTTTTCTCTTAAGTCTTGGAGTACCTATGTCTGATTATGTGGAAGTCTCTTGATTTTCTAGGTTTTACTGTTCTGTGTGTCTGAATTCAACTCGGGGGTGTCTAGAATACTTCTGCATTACATGGATTAAGGTGTTTGAGGGCGGGCTGCAGGTGTAGCTCAATGGTAGCCGTGTGCCTAGCATGCTGAGGCCTGGGTTCAATTCCCAGCACCAACAAAAAACAAAAACAAAAACGTTGGAGGGAGGGAGGGAGGCCGAGTCCAGTGCTACATCCTGCACACGCACCGGCCCTGAGCAGCCAGCCAGCCAGTCTTTGGTGCGTGAGCTGAACTTTAGCTGTTACGTTCTTGACGTAGTAATGCTCCATCTGGGAGTCTCTGCTGCTCTCCACTGGCCCCTTTGCCTTTTCGCTGGTGTCTAAGTCACACCGGTGGCAGTTTTGTTTGACTTCTGGCAGAGGAGCCACCCTCCCTTGTGCTCCACCCGTGCAGTGAAACGCTGTGACGGAGGAGATTCCCTGGCATGCACACGGGTTGGTGTGGTTCCTCTGATTCCAGGACAGAGGAGAATCCGGGTGCTCAGTAGCCATGCTGAAGGGGCAGCCAGGGAGGAGGCTTGGAGGTGGGGCCTGGAGGCCGAGGGGGAAAAGGAAAGTGCACCACTGTGCAGAACTCAGCAGGCTTGCAGGTTTCTCCTACAGTAAGATTATGAAGCTGGGATTTAGCTCAGTTGGTAGAGCGCTGCACTACAGTCTCTGAGGTCCCGAATTCAATTCCCAGCACCGCAAAAATGGGAGAAGGGCCTGGGAACCCACTCCCAAGGCAATCCCAAAACAGCCAATGAAAAGCCTGTGAGGGTCGCTATGAGTCGGATACTGACTCGACGGCCCCTAACAACAAAGATTATGAAATGGGGCAAACGCGGTATTCCAGGCAGCCAGACCCTGCTGGAAAGAGTCAGTGGCAGGGGAGGCAATGAGGAGGCAGCGGCTGTGTTGGGACCCTGCCCTCGCAGGCTTTCTGGTGGGAATTTTTGTCTGACCCTGCCCGGGCCAGTGGGCAAGTGTATGAGGTGGAGCAAGTGCCCCTGCGGTTGGCAGCAGGGTGACTGTGGCAGGGTGCACGGGCCCTCATGGTGGGGTGTGCATGGCTGTGCCCCGGGTAGGTGTGCTGACCTTGGCCACCTGGCTGGTCTCCCTCGAGGTGCCCCCTCCAGGCACTGCCCAGGCCTCTCTGTTGGCTGGTGGCCTGTGGACTCCAAAAGCTTTCTGTGTGGCTGCAGCTGGGCGGCCCCACCCGCACTGGGTGCGCTGGGAGGTCAGGCCTGTGCTTGCCCGCCGGTGACCTCGGCCCCGCCCCAGCTGCGGGTGGAGGTGTGGGGAGAGTTCCTGGTGCCTCCATGGGAGCAGGCTCTGGAGGTGGGCACGGGTGGGGTTGGCCAGTGCGGCAAGTCCTCCTGAGGCGGGGGCTGCAGGTCCAGCCTGCTTCCCTGGTGGCAGTTACGGGCAGGGGAGGACAGGCTGCACTTTGCAGGGAGGGATCATCATCAGCAGACACCTGGCAGCTCTGCAGGGACAGCAGGCTGTGGCATCTGCTCTGAGGGCAGTGAGAAGGTGGACGGATAGCCAGGCCCCCTGGGAAGGTGGATGGACAGCCAGGCCCCATGGGAAGGAGGACAGAGTGCCTGGCGCCATGGGAAGGGAGATGGGGAACCAGGTGCCCTGGGCATGGGGATGCTCCTACCTGAGTTCTTCATCTCCGTGCCCCATGGCCTGTGGGACTTGGACAGCCATTTCTGTCTAGGGCTCCTCAGGGCCAGCGGGGGGAGGCAGGGCCTGCACACAGGTGGGCTGTATGGAGTGAGCCTCATCCTGGGTGCTGAGGTCTCTGTCAGGCAGGGTCCGTGTGGGTGGGGTGTACTGGTATCTGCTGTTGCTGAGGAGCGCGGACCTCGTGGGCATCACACGTGGCTCCGGCCTCCAGGCAGAGTCCAGGGTTTGCATCCGACGCTGGCCCCCTGAGCAGGGCCAAGCCGTGGCAGGCGTCCTGGGTCTCCTCACCGGGGAAGCAGGACAGGAGGAGGGCCGCAGCCCTGCCACACACTCTGGACTGCTGACTCTTCCCAGGCTGGACGCCGTGGTGAGCCTGCCAGAGCCTGTCCCCTCCCCCCGGCGTCTGCCTGGGGTCTTGGCCCCTGGAGGAGGTGGGCTGGCTCTCTGCCAGTGGGGGGGCCTGAGGGGTGAAGCCCCTGTGTCTTGAGAGCTGGCCTTGAGCAGCAGTGGACAGAGGCTGGCGCGTGCTAGGCCCCGCTCCCTCGTCGTGCCGGGCTTGGATCGGCCCTTCCTCTCCTTGCCAAGCACCACAGCGCTGTGAGTGCTCGCCCACCGCCTCTTTCCTCATCGTTCTTCATGTGCTCCTGTGACCTAAGACACGAGGCCCCCGGCCCTTGTAGAGCTCTTTGCGTGGAGCAGAGGACTCTTGACCCCTGCCATCTTAGGCAGTGCCTTGCTCCTTGGGCAGGAGGGCCGGCAGGGCTGGGCACCACCCCACCGAGCCCTTCCCACTGCTCCAGGCACTGGCCCCAACTCAAGCCTCGTGTGGGCAGCACAGTGTGTCGGGCCAGAGAACATGGCCTCAGCCCTCACAAAAGGAGAGGATACAGCCTCAGCTGGTGGGCGCCTGTGACGGGGAGGGGTCAGTAACACGCTGTGCCCGTGGCCTTACCACGTGGGGTCTGCATGCCTGTGCCCTTCGAGGACGTCACGTGTTAAATAACAGGGGCTCACGGTGTGCTGGGGGAGAGGTGTACACACAGCTGGGAGAGGGGCTGGGGGAGGTGATCATGTGGGCCGTGGACACTTCCTGCACCTCTGCCGGGATCCTGGAGCCATGGCTGTCCTGGGGGAGCGTGGGTGTGAGCCCCTCCCTCCAGCCTCCAGCCCTTTGTCCACAGTGCTGATTTCCTGTTGCACTGAGATCTGAGGCCACAATTTAATGGGGATTAGTCTGGGACTAAAGTGATGGCCCTGGTGTCAGTGGCGTAAAGCAGGAGAGGAGATGGGTGTGCAGGGACCAGGCAGCCCCAGTCCCGGGCCAGCGGAGCCAGGGGAAGCCAGGTGCTCAGGACCCCAGAGTTTTGCGAAGGAGCCACAGGGCTGTGAATCTGTCCTCTGCCCTCATCCCGTTGCCCTGGGCATCCTAACGCAGCCATCTGGAGATGACCTGCAGGCAGCCTGAGCGCTGTGGCCTGGTCCTCTGATATCCACCATGCCGAGCCCGGTCCTGAAGAGCCGTCCCTGTGGCCATCTGCGTGCCGAGCTGCAGCCTTGCCTGCTGGCAGGAGAGCCCCCTGACTGGGCCCTGCCTGCACGTGCGCAGGAAGTCGGGGTCTGTTATGAGGCCGGTATGGGTTAAGGTGGATCTGTCTCTGGCGGCAGGTGGGGTCGGGCCGGGCCCTGTTCACCAGGTAAGGGTTCAGGCTTGGCAGGTGCAGCAGGGCGTGAAGCCAGCCTGACAGGGTGCTGAGGAAGCCATCTGCCCAGGGGAGCGCTGGTTATTCCCAGAGGGCCCGGCTGCCCCAAGCCCTGGGTGAGCAGGCTGCGGGCCAGGTGAGGCGGTGTCGAGGAGCTCGGGGCAGAGCTGTGTGCTACTTCTCTTGGGCAAGCATTGGCTAGAGTGGCCCGGTCACAGGGTCCCCGTGGGTGCTGTGGACCCCTCCTGGCTCAGGTCTCCTCTCAGGGCCGCGTCCACCCCTCTGACCAGGCCAACTCATCTGTGGCACCCTGTGTGTCCCTGCACGGGACTATCTACAGCGTGTCACCACAGCGCGTGCACGTGCTTATGCACACACACTCGTGCATGCACGGTAGCACGATTGGGTGCCTCACTCACTGGATGACATCCGTGAGGACAGGTCCTTCTCTGTGCTGCCCTGCTGGCATTTGGTGCAGCGCCTGGCAGCAGCGAGTACGTAGGGAATATCTGCAGAAGGACATGAGTAAGTTTTGTGCAAGGTGCCAGGAAGCCCAGAGGGAAGTGGCCTCCTTTTCCCCAGATCAAGGAGTACTTGCCTCAGAAGGCCTGCCTGCTTTGCAAGAAGGCTGGGCTGGGCTGGGAGGGTCAAGTGGAGGGGAATGGCTGGTAGGTAGAGTGTGGGTGGGAAGCACATTGGGTAGCGCCCTGCATTGTTTAGGGTGAGGGGTTGGGATTTTAATCTGAAGGCACCAGAGCAGTTGAAAGGTTCTCAGCAGACATATCGGACCAGATTTGGATTTTCAAGATGCTCATGCATCTGCCCCATGGAGAGGTGGGTGAAAGAGTAGGTGGGGAGGAGGGTGCAGGGGCTGGTGAGGACCCCGAGAGGACGGGGTGGTCACTGCCGAGAGCAGGGGCTGGATCCCAGTCAGCTGGATGAGGTCCTTTTTCTGTATTCAGATAGAAACTGCAAGCAGGACAGGAGTAGCCCTTCTCCTGTTGGGGACCTGGGCCCTTGAGTGCCACGCGCTTTATAGGCTGGGCCGACAGACTCAGAGGCTTCAAGCTGCACGTCCAGGGTACTAGAGGCTTATGGCTGTGGCTCCGGAGGCCAGACACTTACGGCTCTAGGTGCTCAGATTGAAGGCTTATTGCTCCGGGCTTTGATTGCTAGTGGCTAGGATAACCCTTGGCTCTTGGCAGCAGCTGGCAGCAGCAGCAGTCAGGGCCAGCTAGTGTTTTAGCTCCTAAGGCTGGTTGTCAGGACTCTGGCTCAGAATAGCAACTAGTGTCATAGCTCTTGAGCCTCAGGTGGCAGGACCCTTGGCCCTAGGGCGTGTTAGCTCCCTGGAACTCTTCCATGCCCACTAGGGCCTGCAGTACCTCCTTTTTGGCTCTTAACAGCCTTCTTTACTTCCACTGGCTTTGTCATTTCTGCCACCACTGCACACCTGCTGTGTCTGCCCCCAGCTGCTCTCTGGAGCTCTTTAGTACCTTTCTCTCTTTTTCTCCTTCCTTCCTTCCTTCTTACCTTCATTCCTTCATTTCTTTTTCTTCCTTTTCCCTCCCTCCCTCCCTTCCTACCTCCCTTCCTTTCCTTCTTCCTTTCTTTCTTTTTTTTGTGGTACTGAAGGATTGAACCTAGGACTTTGTGCCTACTTTTGCAAGTGCCCTACCACTGAGCTGCACACCGAGCCCCTTTTTTATTTTTATTTTTGTCTTGCAAAGATATACAGACTGCCTCTAGTCAAACTTGCAATCCTCCTGCCTCTGCCTCCCGAGTCTCTGGGATTGTAGGCATCCCACCTGGCTTTAGCCACCCTCTTCCTGCTGTTGCTGCTGCTACTGCCACTGTCTCTGCCATTGCTGCTCAGCTGTCACCTCTTCCAGTTACCAGCTAAGCCCATTCTCCTTATGAGAAAAATAAAAAACAAAGAAAAGACCGTGTGGGAGAAGCCTTTTATTGGGCCTAATGTTGCAACAGGCCTGCAGCCGTAGCCCTGTGGCACTGGATCCCATCAGATCTGGAAAGCTAAGCAGGGTCGGGCCTGGTTAGTACTTGGATGGGAGAGCGCCTGGGCACACCAGGTGCTGTAGGCTTGGGAGAAGGACCTGGCAACCCCCTCCCAAAAATCAATCTGCCATTGAAGACCCTATGAATAGCAGAGAAACACTGACAGTAGTGTTTCACCTGTTGTACACAGGGTCGCTATGAGTTGTATAAGGACTCGAGGGCACCTAACAACAACAATGTTGCAACACCACACAGGACAGCCCAGGAGGGTGTCTCCCAGCTGACTTGAAAAGTGAGCAGCCTGGTTATATAGCCAGGCGGAGGGTGTGGCAAGGGTGTTTGTGCCAGTCATATTCCAACCCTTCATGCAATAAAGGATTGCATTTGCGCCCTCACAGGCCTCCTGCTGGGGCTCTAGGGAAAGGGCTCCCCCTCTGGCCAGAGGGAGAATAGCTGCAGGGGAAGCCATGCCCTCTAGGGTTCACTGAGGCTCATCTGGCTTCCAGTGCTGCTCTCCAAGGCTGGTGCAGACTGTCTGTAGTGCTCATGACGGGAGCGCGTCTTCAGCCATGGTTGCACCATTTTTCTGCAGCTGCTTGAGTGTCCTCAGAGTAACTATCGTTTCCAAAACAGCCAGGCTGCCGTCAGGGCAGTCTGCCAGGGGCTTGGCTGACATTTCCCTGCTCAAGGCTGACAGGCATAAGGGAAGGGCCTGTCAAACAGCCCCCTCTTGACAGTTTTAATCATTCACAGAAAGCATTATTAAAAGTGTTTACAATAAGTAAAACTGATTTAATCGTTGTATAATGGATACAGCAAATGACTTATTACTCTTTACCCTACTAACATTTATAAATAAAAAAAATTTTTTAAATGTTTACAATAAAGGATTAACAAAGCTCGACATAGAGCCAAGTACTTAATAGTATCTGATTATACTTGATAGTGCTTAGCTCCTGCCCCAGAGCCCCAGGGAGATAGATCCCTCTGATCTGTTTCTGGATAACTATGACCAAGCCTGAGGTTGAGATGTCAGCTGACTGCAGGCTTGTCCTGGGAAGGCAGGCATGAAAGTGCCACAGCCCTGTGGCTGCCATGATGTGTCAGGTTCAGAGAGAGGATGCTGACCTGATGCTCATGATCTCTGTACTATGCAGACTGTTCCTGATGAGCCCAAGAGCAGGCTGGTCTCCCAGTGTCTCAGCGGCCGCTCCTTACGCAGCTGGCATATGTACACTTTGTGGCTCTGACGAGGGTGTACAAGGGGCCACGCTTGGATGCAGAACATTATATAATGTGCTCTTGGGCTAAATTTGTTGTTGTTGTTAGGTGCCGTCGAGTCGGTGTCCAACTCACAGCGACCCTCATAGGGTTTTCAATGGCTGTTTCGGGATTGCCTTGGGAGTGGATTGCCAGGCCCTTCTCCCATTTTTGCAGTGCTGGGAATTGAACTTGTGACCTCAGAGACTGCAGCGCTGTGCTCTATCAACGGAGCTAAATCCCAGCCCCTTGGGCTAAATAGAGTGAATTAGGCCGGGCGTGGTGGCGCACGCCTGTAATCCCAGCGGCTCAGGAGGCGGAGGCGGGAGGATCGCAAGTTCGAGACCAGAGGCAGTCTGTGTAATTTAGCGAGACCCTGTCTCAAAAAGTAAAAAAAAAATGGGCTGAGGTGCAGCTCAGTGGTCCAGTACTTGCAGAGCATGCAGGCGCGAAAGCCCTGGGTTCAACCCCGAGTACCGCAAAAAATAAATAAATAAATAAAAATAGAGTGAATTAATGCTTAAAATTGATGCTGATTATGTCGTGGGTTTGACTGTGGGGCAGCCAGTTTTCATTCAGCCAAAACTTGTGTGATGGCTTCTTCACTAGCTTTCTTTTGTGAAGAGAACACATGGTACCCGTAAATAGGCTTTAAAAATACGTACAGCTCTTACTTTTTATCATCAGCACATTGATGGATTGTCCTCTGGGGGTCCAGGTTGACTGCAGTGATCTCTGGATAGGCAGTTTGCTGAGCTAGAACCTTTTAGGCAGAAGTGCAATCGAATTTTGTGTCACATTATTTATGTGGATGGTGCATGCATGTGTTTGAAACCATTAGCATCTCTTTGGCTGGTTAAATGGCTTCGTTTTTGCGTGTTCAGTCTCAGGTCACAGAAGAAATATTTTATTTTACCCCACACAAGAATATGTCACTTTACCTTACTGTCATCTTGCTGTGACCAAGGTCCGTGGGTAAGCCCTGCATTCCAGGCTGGGCCTTGGTGCCCAGAGTGAGAAGGGACTGGCCTGGGACCTTCTAGGACCACGTAAGGGGAGCCGGTGGGACTCTAACATGTCCGTCCCCTCTGAGGCAGGACGGAATATGAAGGAATGCCTGCAGCTGTAGCCCTGTGCCATCAGATACCATCAGATCTCAAAAGCTAAGCAGGGTTGGGCCTGGTTAGTACTTGGATGGGAGACCACCTGGGAACACCAGGTGCTGTAGGCTTGGGAGAAGGACCTGGCAACCCACTCCCAAAAATCAATCCACCATTGAAATTCAACCCTGAGTAGCAGAGAAGCACTGACAGTAGTGTTTCACTTGTTGTATGTAGGGTCTCTATGAGTCAGACACCGACTCGATGGCACCTAACAACAACAACAACAACAACATGGGAAGGAAAGAAGTCCCCTCACTCCGGAATCTAGGTACATTGCCTATGGGCTAAAAGTCAACAACTTTAACTCAAGGAATCTGTCTACATCTCTCACAGGCTGAGAGTCAACACTTTCAACACAACTGACTTGAGCAGTGAAGATGCCACCATAGAAACAATGCTCATTTCCCCTAGGGACCTAAAACAGGTGTGGGAGGGTTCACAGACAGACTGCTGGCTTAGGCCTCGGTGCCTGTCACCTGAATTTCATCTTATTCGCCCCGCTCACCCTTGATCAGCCTAAATACTGCCCCTCGTGAAACCACTTCACACTTCTGTTTACAAGAAGAAATTCTTCCAGAGGAAAAAAGTAATCCAGTTCATACTGTTTTTACGTAATTTTAAATCTTAAATTTAAACTGCGTTTAGTCTATAAACGTGGTTGAAATTTACATCCTTGAAGCAGTGTGACTTCAAAAACTGCAGACACCTGTGTGTCGCTGCTGTTTACGCATTCAGGCAGGGTCCTGGCTCTTGAGAAGCCCGTGTCCCTGTTGTGGATGTGAACTGTCGTCATTTTAAGCATCTTTTTCTCCCCGGTGCGCATGCTTAAATCTAAAGTGTGTGCTGTCTCTTATCTCTGCTTTAAATAAACTTTGTTTGACTCTGGCTCCCCCTGCCAGGGAGCCAAGACCCAGCTACCCCCATTGGAGGTCTCTGGGAGGGGGATCAGCTCAGGGTGCAGACAGCAGTGCTGGACCACGTCTCCCACTGGCCCAGACACCAGCGCCTCGCAGGAGGAGAGGGGGAGCAGGGCGGCTCCCCTATCCTTGCTCGGAGCCCCCACATGGCCCTCGGGGATGAAGGGGTACCCCACACAGGACCCCTGCCCCTGCCTGCTGGGCAGTGCTGTGCGCTGCGTGGGTGCCGGGCTGAGCAGCCCCCTCCCCCTGGGCCTGCCCCCAGCCTCTGAGCTGGCCTTTCTCCTCGCTCAGCCCCGGGCGGCCCTGCCCTGTGGGCCCCTTTATTGGCCGCACAGGGGGACAATCGGGCCCACATCGCAGAACAGCCCTGCTATTTACTGGGTGGAGAATGGGGACAGGCTTGTTCCACGACCCGCCGAGAAGACTCTCCACGGGGCCTTGTCCTGCTGCTGAAGGGCGCCTTGTTGTGGCTGGAGTGGCCCAGCTGCCCACGGCTCGGCCCCCTCACCCTGCCGCGGACTGTGCTCCGACTGATAACAGAGCCCTTGCAGCGCTGAAGTCCACACGGGTGGACAGCCTGTGCCAGCCTCATGTGACGGTGGAGTGACCAGACCCGAGTCGCCTGAGTGTCCTTCCTCCCGGCAGCCAGGACCCCCTGGGCGGTGCAGTGTTGGGAGAGGTGAGTCTGGAGGGTGCTGGGGCCTGGCTTTGCCCTCTGTGTGAGCAGATGGTCTTGTTTTCCAGTTCCTGCTGGTGCAGAAGGGCTGCGGGAGGGGGTTGGGAGGAAGGAGAAAGGTGCTTCCTCCTATCGAGGATGTGCTTCGAAGGCAACCAGCACTGAGCCGAAGGCAACCAGCACTGAGCCGGCCAAGGAGTCGCTGGTCTTGCAGGCCAGTTAAGGCTGAGGTGAAAGCCAGGCGCTCCCTTGGCCCTGGCTGACCCCGTCCCTCTCGCAGACAGCAGTTCAGCGGAGTCCACCGCTCCCCATCCCGGCAGATGGAGATCCACAGTGGCTGGCCGCTGCCCGATCTTCCTTTATTGTTTGGATTCATCTCTCTTGGGTTCTTCTGTTTCGCAAGCCCTTTGTAAGGAGGGGGTGCTGGCTGCAGCACCTGGCCTGCCGCCTGTGGGTGTGGCCCTGACGGGGACTTGCCTAGACTGGCAGTCCAGGGCCTGGACAGCAGGGCTGACAGAACCTGCAGGGCACACTGCGCATAGAGCCTGACGTGGCTCCTGTGCCCAGTCTCCAATCCTTGGTGACGCATATACCTGGCATGGCCTCACACCGCTAGACGCTGTAAACTGAGACCATGCCAGGAGCTCTGTCCTGATGGCCTGCTTGTTTGAAAGGCAGAACTGGGGAGTGTGCTGTCTAGGGGATGGGGACAGGGGCCGGGGGCTGGGGGAGGAGCCAGGAGCCCAAAATGGCAGCGCCTGTCCTGAGCCTGCAGGAAAGAAGCCCTGGAGGCTGGGAACCGAGAGAGCCCAGAATTTAAATGGGAATGGAGGCCATGAACGGGGCAATAATCCTTCCAAAATTAGGGTAAAATTTGCATCTGAATGCCTCGCCCAGTCAAGATTCTCTTGGAATGTGCCGTTTCCCCATAGTTTCCCAGGGCTCCCAGGCCGATCCTGTGTGCTCGCCTGGACTCAGCGCGAGTTCTTAGCATTCGTGGACTTGTGGACTTGGCTCCACTTCTGGCATGAGCAGACCCCCTCCCTGGCCCCGCGCTCCAACGGCAGATGGGTTTGGTGTGCACTTCCCTGTTTTACAGAGTATCCTGTCAGCTGATGCCCAGCAGGAGACTCCCCTAAAGGTCCCTCCCGCCCGTGTCTGTCCTAGGATGAAATAGCAGGAGTGGCGTCCACACGGGGCGTATTTCCGAGGCTGATGGGTGCAGTCACCCCTTAGGCTGGACCTGGGCTCTGCCGTCAGCTGCAGCTCAGCTGGCCTGCCTCCTGGTCGTCTTCCCTGACTGACCCCAGGGACGCTACTCCAGTGTCCAGGGCAGCACTGTTCCAAGGGTCTGCAGGAGGCTGAGTCATGGCCCTGAGACATCCTGTGCCCGTCCCTGGAACCTGCAGATGTGCCTGGCATGGTGAAGGGACTTTGTGAATGTGACTGAGTTTCGCTCCAGGCCTTGAGATGGAGAGGTTGTCGGAGATGAGCCAGGTGAGCCCTAAATGTCATCGCAGGCAGAGAGGAGATGCTGAGCTGCCGCAGGAGGGGAGGAGAAACTTTCTCTGCTCTCTTGAGTTTTTTGCCCAGGGCTTGTGAATTAAACTAAGGAAAGACAGATGAATGGGAGAAAAGGCAGACAGATTTTCATATTTTTTTTCACGCATTGGTGCTTTACAGAGAAGTGAGACTCTAAAGAAGCAGACTTGGGCTCATGCGTCTTTTAACGAAGGGCAGTCCGTTGCAGAGGAGTGCCTTGACAAAGGAAAGTGTGAAACCGTGTGAAGGTGACCAGGAAGTGTGGGGTACGGGAGGGTTGTTTGGGAAGGTTTGTTGCGCAGACTCATCTGGGTGCCGTCTCAGTCTCCCTGGTATGGGCGTACAGAGCCCCTGCGCAGGTGGAAATGGCTGTGACTTTTATGGAGGAAAGTGTGTGCCCTGCACTTAGGCAAACGGCAGAGACAGCCGTGCGCCTGCTGTTTCTCCCTTGCTTTCAAAATAGTCCTTATACTAAAGCAGCCCATCTGGCATGACATTCAGATCCCCCTCCCCGGCTTTGGACCTGGAGGAAGAGACCAGCTGTCAAGGAACGCAGGTGGCCTGGAGAAGGTGGGAAAGGCGAGGAAGTGCTGTCTCCTCCCCTGGAGCCCCACGAGGCACTCAGCCAGCTCCTGGCTTGTAGCCAGCTCTCCCCGCATGTCTGACCTCCACAGCTGTAAGATCCATTGGTGTGTTAAGCCCCCGAGGCTGTGGTCAGTTTTTACAGAAGCCCCAGGAAAGCACGGCCACTCTCTGAGATCTGGTCTTGTCTAGGAAGGAGCTTCTCAGCCTCTTAAAGAGACAAGGTCAGTGACACCGTGGCTGAGCAGCAAAGTGTAAAATGTCAGGCAAAGCTGTGTTGTGAACATTGTGTTCAGACTGCTGCATGTGCACGAGTCACCTGGAGGGCCTGGTCTGGGAGGAGCTTTGGGTGGCACTGTGTGGACTGCAGGCACCGTAGGGCTTCAGTGGAGGGCAGCCTGGTGAGGAGGGGCTGGAAATCCCACCAGTCAGCAAGGATGGCTAGGGTTTAACACAGGAGGAAGGCAGGCTGTGCGTCTCTGGGGGCTCTCCTGGGAGAGGGGGAGGGAGGCAGAGGGCATGGCAGGCAGCACCCAGCCTCAGTAGGACCCAGCAGAGACCTCTGCTAGGGCAGACGCAGTCAAATATGGATAGGCTGGAACTTCAGACCACTAGTGTGCCTCTGTGGCC